>APFE031324774.1:38575-70392 GCA_000404065.3 Pinus taeda | reverse complement strand
GTAAGGCCAAAAGGCATGACCAAAAATTCATAATGACCTTCATGAGTTCTAAATGTTGTTTTTGGAATGTCTTTAGTCTTCATTCTGATTTGATGATATCCCGAACGAAGATCCAACTTGGTGAAATAAATTGATCCATGCAATTCATCCAATAATTCATCAATGACAGGGACGGGAAATTTATCTTTAATAGTGAGTTTGTTGAGCTCCCTATAATATGGACACATGTGCCATGATCCATCCTTCTTGTGAACTAATACTAATGCAGCAGACAAAGAACTTTGACTAGGTTGAATTAAACCAACCTATAGCATTTCTGCAACCATACGTTAATTTCACTCTTTTAGGCATAGGGTGTTATACAAAAAAATTACCTCCTCATGAACTGAGAGGTGAAAGAGAGCATGATTGAAGCAAAGACCACAATGAAAATCCTTGACTGCACACTAACGTTGGTTGCACACTGAAAACCTACTTGATAATGCTTGTTACCAAGCCTAAGGGTGCGTTAGTGACCCTACTAACTCAAGTTGTTAGACGAGGGGTAGCGTTAGTGAAACTAAGGGAAGTTCCAAGGGTCAAACCAACGAATTGACTCACAAATATCTAGATATTTGTCCCTAAATTTACTCAAGAAAACCAAGGAAACATCCAAAAATCAAACTATTTGGAGAAATTCCAATATGAAAAAGGAGGCAAATGGGAAAGAGCTGAAAAGCAGGGAAAGTTCATTGCTTTTGCCCTAGTGAACTCTATGAGGAGCTTGGAAACCCTAACTTGATTGCTACATAAGAAGTGAGAGGGTCATTGTGAAAGGAGTCAGAGCATTTGAAAGGATAGCCTACTAAGTTGTTGAGCATTGACTCATATTTGAAGAAGTGAGCTAGAAGAGAGAGAGAGAGAGAAGCGGAAGGGGCAAAGGAAGACTGATACAACGGATGGTTGTAATCACTCTTCCGTTATTAATACAAAACTGCAGTTGTGTTCCCTACTCCATAGTGTCGGTAACATTGTTCATTGAGTTGTTCATTTGATACTTGTTCAGATGAGTAGTTTAGTTGTATGCAAATAGATGTTCATTGTGTATTCATATATTGGTTTTCAAGGTTGTGTGCGGTGATTGTGTTTGCCTTTCCTTTGTGCAGGAATTGATTTGGAGCCGGCTTTGAGGGAGTTCTTCTTGGCTACATTGCGATCTCCAAACAAATCTAGAAGGATACTTAAGGTAATCCTCTTTCCATACTTTGTTAATTGATATTTGTAGATGAACATGTGTATAACTTGGTCGCTTTTGCAGATAATCTTACAGTCTGTCAAAGGTCCCGGGAAGGGCTTTGAGGGTAGTTTTCATTCTCCATACACCGTGCATTTTACCCCATAGCAGAATTGACAATTCCACTGGGGACTATACATCTAGTTCTCAATTTTCCTAGACTCTTCTCGATTCTCTCTTCCTTCTAAGAGCTCCCTATTCTTCTGCAATCCTTTTTTGATCCACCAAAAATCTTGCTGCATCCTACTAGGATACATTCATCCCAGAAATTGATCTTGGAAACCCTCTTTTTGATAGATTTCCCACACTAACGCAGGTTAGCAGGCTACATAGAGATTTATAAAGCACTATGCCTGTGTACAGGGAGCGTTAGTGGGCCTACTAACTCTTTGCAGCCACTGTTATAGAGCGTTAGTCTCCCATTGCCTTGATTTTTAGTAGTGTCTGTGGACCAAAAGGAATGGAAAATCTTCTCATGGGCTGAAATAAGATCTGTAACTGTATTATGTCAGCAAAATTGGTGTCCTAGAAATTTATTTTTAGGAAAAAAGTTTTGGCTTTTCTCTCTTAAAAACATTTTTTTGAAAGAAAGACTGACAATTTGTATTTATCCTTCTGTTTAAATAGTTATAAGCTGCTTCATTTTTGTTTTTAGTTGTTGTTAGGAAATATTGGAAAAGAATCTTTTGGTTATGCAAGTGTTGAAAGACTATAGATGCACAAACGGAACTATGAATATGTAGAAGACAACTTGTTTGCATCAAATTAAAAAAAAAATCAGAGCATTGTTTTCGCATGATTTATTGAGTCAAGAGTCTCACCATATTTCATACATCAACACCCCTACCGAAGACAATAATCAAGTACACATAAAACCAACATTAGCTAGGCTAGGATCTTGAGATAAGCATGTGAGTGAACTGCCCAAGGTCAAAAACCAAAACTAGTGTCATTAACGAGTGAAAAATTCCTTCTGCATTCATACTACCGGGACCACTCCAGTAAAAGCAGAGTGAAATACGAGACAACATTGGACTGTAATTGAAGGTAGCCCACCTTCTCTTACAAATCCTTTGGGCATTCTGTGTATTGGGGAGTCCCTTCGAGGATTTCAGAACTGAGTTGGGGACTCAGGTATCCTGCCCACACAACGTACTGTCTACGACTATGTCCCCCCTAGTAGTGTCTGTGATCTGAGGTATCTCTAGTGGTCACACTTATAGGGACTTACACAAGGTGATTGGGATGGGCTATCGTGGTACCTAACATAGACGGATCTACTCTGTCTTCAATTTTTGGGAGGGTGCTCGTCTTCACGAGAGTACTTGGCCCCTCAATCTGAGGTTTGGGCGAAGCTCTAGAGTAATCGTAACCATACATCTAGCCATCCTTCTCTGTTATTCATTGAGATATTGGGTTTCATCTCCGGTGATAGGTGCTTATCAGGTGAGGTAATTTCCCTCTGTTTATTGATTGATCCATTTAGTGTATTTTTTATATATATTTTTTAGGTACGTGGGTGCTATCATTTTGAGACTTTAAAGAATATCACGATAAAGTTTATTGATAAAAATTAACGGTCACCATGGCTACATCCGGCCCTCTTCGTGACTCTAGATGATCGTTAGGAATTCCTCCACTCATTGTGGAAGATCTGCCGAGTTCCACTGAATGAGATTCCTCATCTTCGAGGGATCAATCTCCTAGATCTCACAAATGATCTGTTTGGACAAACGATGATTCAAGTTTGCTGGAGGATTTCTTTACCAAAGGATTTCTTCCTCGCTTTAACCCTACACTCATGAATCCGTTGGAACTTGTCTTGGCTCTCGTGGTACCTGTACTTCCTGCTTCGGTAGTTGGAAAATTTCCATCTATCCAGTCGACGACTCACGGGTTATGGAACTTTAGGGACACTTTTGGTCCTTTACCACTTCCCCAGTCGATAGTCATCACAACACCGGTAATGGTGAATCCCGCTATCCCGTTTGTCCCAGGTACAACCACTCACATGACACCCTCTATGAGTGGAACCTATCAGATGTTTGGTTCCACGCCTATGGTGCCAAACTGCATACCTTCGACAAGTGACACATACAATGCTCCCTATAACACTCAATGTGACACTATGGGCATGGTTCTCGTTTACGAACAATATGGTCAGTCGCCAATGTACAGTTCAAACCCCCAGATTCATATACCTGGGGGGCTACCAATATGCACGTGTCGGCAAGGGACGTAACAATTCCCCCTCCATTATCAGGCATGCATGGTCAGTCGCTAATTAACATGAGTGTTCCCTCTATCAATCAAGGACAAATGGTTAGTTCTGTGTCGGGGGGGAATCCTCAAGGGGTTCCCAACCAGTACATGGGGGCACCCTACTCACATAATCAAATGAGTCAAGGGGGCACCGCTTATACTGGGGGCGATTTCATACTCTGGTATCAAAATCCTCATGGAAATCCACTCTACAACACCATACCTCAAAGAAACTGCTACACCACACAACTCATGTACATTATGGTGAACCAAACGATGGGAGGAGTGTAAAGCTCCTCAAGTCATCCATCATCACCATGATCCCAGTTAGGGGCACCTTACTCTCTACCTTTCTTGGCAACGTTGGATATACCCGACTTATACAAGATGACAAATGACCCCATCTATCACAACTTACAATAGCCACCGATCCCGCATAAGATACCAACGAACATCCCAAAGTTCGATGGAAAATAAGGGGAGGATCCAGGCACCCATATCACCACCTACCATCTTTGGTGTGTTTCAAACTCTATGGTGGATGATAGTGTCCAGTTACATCTTTTTCCCTGCACCCTCACTGGCAATGCAGCGTAATGGTATATTGAGTTACCACACACGTCAGGAAACACCTTTGACACTTTAGCGATGGAATTCCTGAAGCACTTCTAGCTACCCATCCACTATGAGTCTGGGACAGAGCTCCTCACTTCATTTCATTAGGATAACACCACCCACATCTCCGATCATATTCATGAATGGAGACGTAGGAGGAGGTTAGTCAAAGCTCCCATCCCAGACTTTCTCTTAACAGATTGGTTCTGCAAGTCCTTACTCCCGCAAATCACTAAAGATGTCGCTCTAGGTGGTCGGTCACAGAAGACCAATCCATACATCGTGCCCAACACTTAGATCTGATATATTCATAGTCTGACACTCTTTATGACATAATCCCCAATGCTTCCGCCACTCAGCATCCTGGAGTGCACACCGACGGGATTATCAGCGCAACATCTAGGGCTGCTGTAAAACAACTCAATGGTTCCATTGCCAAGATGGAAATGGACCCCTCTACCAATACGACTGCTCTTCCTGCCACTGCAATAAAATTTGTGCAGTCTACACAAAAATATGGTGGCAAGAACAAGAATAATAAGAAAAAGACCACTCTTTTTGAAGAGCAGTCAACCAAGCAGCCCAACCCAAAACAAAAGGCCACTGTGGCTACTGACGAGGAAAAGAATAAACCCACCATATATCCATGCATACTCTGTGCTAAAGACCACACGAATTGGTGTTGTCCGCGACTTCAGGAATGCACATAATACCTTGCCAAAAGGGATTCTGGTAAGGCACCCGCTGTCCTTAGAAATCCTTTTCCCACTCAATAGCAGCAAAATCTTATTGCAAACCAACTGCAACCCTCGCAAGGGGGAAATGACGATTCACCACATCCTTCGCATGGTGAAGGATCTTCTACCATTTACACATTTGAAACTGTAGAACTCACCACAAGAGCCAAATCTTATGGATATCTTGTCACTGCTGTAGCAGAACAATCCTCAGGACAAAAACCACCGCCACCCAATGATTTGCATATGGAAAGGCCAGTTGAGGACTTTGTAATTCGACCCCCAAAAGGGGCACTTTGACGCACAATGCACAATACATCTGCACGTTCCTCCCAACACTACAACGTTGTAGAGGATTTGGTGCAAGTTTCGTCGGTTATGTCAGCGCTCGAAGTATTACAAACATACCCAACACAATGGAAAGCTTTTCTTTCTGCTATTGGGGGTATTGACCCAACGGATTCCATGCTTGCTATTTTTGACATGGACAAGTGTAAACCTCCCCTTTCTCACCAGCTTGCATTTCAGGTGCAGATCACTTTGAAAGATAAAGGTATACATAAAACTGACATCGACGAAGGTGCTTCTACCTGTGTCATGTCGGCTTCATGTTAGCTCACCCTGGGTTCTCCAACCCTATCCCCATTGTCAAACTCCCTAAAAGCTTTCGACGACCACACCTTTATCCCAAAAGGATACCTAGCTAGTTTCCCCATCACTTTGTATGGGAAAACCGTAACGGTGGACATAGAAGTCGTCAACAAAAAACTCGACTATAATCTTTTGTTGGGTCGCAGTTGGACATATGCCATGATAGCCGTCGTATCTACTCTCTTTCGCATCATCCCATTTCCATTGGATGGAAAGGTTATTACAGTAGATCAGTTGTCTTTCTGCACCCTTGATTATTCACCATTACCAGGTGGCTCTGTACCCCTAGTAGGAGGTGGAACTGACTGCTATGTCAGTTTAGGTACCGGTCTACTGAAGGCTTCTTCATGTTATCACTCAGGTTGTTCCCCAAAAGTTGTGAAAAAGGGAATAAGGCCAAGGTAACCACAAACCAATCTTTTGAACACAGATTCTAGCCAATCTGCATCCAGAAAGGGCTCTCTCTTTAAAATTTAGCTTTGTTTTTAAAGTATGTTAGGCTATTTATGGAGTACAAGGGTTTGTTTGATTTTTGGATGGTGATTTTCAATAGAACAGGGGTGTAAATCTAAGAAGTTCAGTCCATTGGGCTAATGGAGTCTATGAGGATAAACTGCTGGATATGGTTTCTTTGACAGAAGGAGGTACTACAGAGCAGGGTACTCAATCATGGAACAATTCATAAGCTGGAATCAGGTGGGGTGGAGTCAGTGGGTGAAGGGAAATTAAGAATCCTGCATCATGTTGACAGAGGGAAAGTGGATGACTATTGCTAGGAGAAGTTAAGAATTCCTTAGCTATATTCAAGATGTAAGAACAAGGAGAAACAAGAGCAATTAATAATTCCTTCTTATGCTAATTCTGAAGAAAACATTAATAATAGTAGAGATTGAACACAGAGTGCAGTCAAGCAAGTTTTGAGTTATTCTTTTTCCCTGTTATTTAGAATATGAAACATATATGATATATAAGACACAGAGACTGTAAACATAAGTTAGAAAGAATTATTGACCCATGAAATTATTCAAGAATTCGGTAACATAGTCCTCTGCCATCAATTCCACATCCAGAGAGTCTAGCAACAATGAATCCCAATAGCTTTTGTATTCAGAAGATTTTCAGAGTTACAGCGCAGCTTCAGAAATGTATCACCAACCCCGAATACTCCTCTTGGGGAGGTATTTATACAGAGAGTGTTACAAAATATCTGAATGAGATAACATCTAACAATAACTCATTCTACCAGCTCAAAAGGGGAAATAAATGATCTTGGAAACAGGGAGAAATAAATGAAGAAGTAATTGTTGTTGTGCTAGCTACTTCAGTTGGTCAGATATGTTGACTTTTAAGCTCAGTGAGTCGGCTAGTAGTTGTCATCTGTTAATATTTCGTGTTGCTGCCTCAGTGTTCTCGACCGTATTTGATTCTACTCCAATACACTGTTGCCTCACGTGATTCTCGTCCCTCCCTGTTTTCCACTTGATGGCATGTGATACAAACTTTTTAATTTTGTGAAGCTATAAAAAGAAATCAAAGACATGTTTATAAAATATCTAACATGCTTTGCCACCATTGGTATCCTAGTGACTGATGTCTTTTGAATTCCTTAAAGTTTCATCCGCATCCGTGTATTTGAAGAAATTGGGCTGGATAGTGAAAAGATGCTTCACTTCATGCTCAATATAAAACAAATTTTCCAAACTGTCATAGATACTTTGCCTGGATGGGAGTGTATTCTCCGCTGAAGTACTAGAGGATGCACTAATTTTATCAGCCACATATGAATTTAACTTGCGAACATAATTGGCCTGTTTTGATAGTCTGTAGTCATTGGTTAGCAGACTGGGAAGACCCTTTTCCTGGAAAGCTGTGAACCTCTCTGTGAAGGAATTTATCTCCACTTGCATGTCCTGGCACTTCCTCTCCAGATTTTGTATGAAGGTCTTCATGGTCAGGACTCTTTTGTCTGTTAGAATGGTGTCTGTCCTTTCTTTGATATCCAATGTTACTAGTTCTTCACTGGTGTGGGTGTTCAAAAAATGTATTATCCTGTTGGCCTGTTCAGGCATATGTCCCAGTAAATCCCTGGCCTTTTGGATTTCCACTTGAGCTTTTGTTATCAAATCAATCTGCTCATGAATTACCTGTATTGATTTCCAAACATTCGTAAGGGATTGGTCAATGTTTGTCCACAAAATTGTTTTGATTTCAGCCAAGGGTTTATGCAGAGAGAGATCCTTTTCTAAGGATCTTACTTTGCTTTCCAATGTCTTGACCTCTCTTGTCTTTTTTGCCACAGTCATCTTGGATTTATCATAACTCACTTCTAGTTTAGCCAATTTTTCTTTGGCCTCTTTTAGCTCTGACACTTGGAGTTTTAACTCCTCCATGGCTTTTATTAATTGTTCTGTGGTCATGGCTGTACTGCTGCTTAGTGCTGTTGCTGAAGCACCTGTGGTGATCTCTGCTACTGCTGAAACCAGGACTGTGGGAGGCACTGATGTTGTGATTGTAGAAGGAGCAATTGTGATTGTTGGAGCTACTTCAGGTGGCTGGGAGGTCGACTCTCCCTGCTTGTCTTGTAGTGCCTTCTCTAATGCTTGCTCTGTTTCTGCTAATCTCTCATTCATCTTCATTATCAGGTACATCATATCTTCCTGTGATTTCTGCTCAACAATCTCTGTAGTCTGGGGATGCATGGTAATCGGTAGCTTGAGTTGCTTCTTGAGAGCTGCAATGTCTTCTTCCTTCTTTTTTATCAATGCTTTTATGCCCTTGGCATCCTTGGGATCATGTCCCAGTTCAATGATAATCTCTTCCAAGGATTTGATTCTATTATCCTTGGCTAGAGAGGAAGCGTTTTCTAAATCCAACTGGGCAGAAGTGTTATTCAATGAATTCTGCAATTTATGAGCCAATAGTGCTTTGTCTGCCAATGTCGAGTAAACCATTTCTCCCATTCTCTTGTGCAACTCAATCTGGTCCATTGGATGGATGTCTTTGGAGAAAACTTCTAGATTGGTCCTGATGTAATCAGCAGCTGACTGTGGCTGCTGCATTTTGGGCTTAAAGTGACTTAGAATCATTTTCCCTTCTTGAATGTCATATGTTGACATTAATCTTTGTTGATTTGTGGGGGCCACTCTCAGCAAGTGATTATACAACTAAATTATTATTGGATCATTCTTTGCCTTTATTTCAGTGAAGGTTTTCTTGATGTCAGAACCTTGCTTGGTTTGTTGCCTAGTGGATGAAAATTCCACACTATGCTGTCTCTCCATCTCCTGTCTGTGTGAACTGGCTAATGTTACTATGGCCGGGGATGTATCCTGGCTGGCCATTCTTTCTCCCCTCATACTGTCGGTGGTTTCCTCAATGAGTTCCTCCTCTGACCAAAGGTTTAATCTCTTTCTTTTCTCTCCTGGTTGCTCTCCAAGACCACCAATTGGTGTGTCTTCTTGTCTGTCCCTTTTCTTGCCTCTTTCTTCATTCAGAGGAGTTTGTAGTGTAGGGACTTCTGGTACCTTAGTTTGCACTGGAGGAGCTTCAGCTTGGCTTTGTTCCTTTGATGTAGTTGGTTGGTCTACCATGGTGTTCTGCTTTGAATCTATTACCTCCTTGCCCTTTGAAGTTGTTGCAGCTGGTGTAGTGCTTTCTTGGGTAGGTTGCTGTGAAGTTCCAGCCGATGATGTTCCCCCTTCGGTTTGCTGAGGCAGTTTGAAAAATACTTGTCCAAAAGAGTCCAGGTCAAGCATTTTTTCGAGATCTTTCATGTCTTTTTCCAATTTATCTTCCTCAGTAATTTCTTCAACTAATGTGCCTTCTATCCATTCTTGTTGATTAGCATACTGTTGAATTTCAGGGATCTTGTGATGAATGTATGTTGATAGCTTGTTTTTCATTTTTCTATAACTTATGAAATGATTGGGGTCATATGGTACCCAATAGAAACTTTGTTTCAACTTAAGTTGGTGCCCTAAAATTTGCTCAACTTCCTCCCATGCTTCGCTCTTATGGACAATAAAGGGGCCTAGTTGATTTTTAATCTTCAGCTAAGCCTTTTTCTTGGCATTGCAAAACTATGTCAAATATGTACTGATCATCTGTCTGAAATACTAGGGCAAATAGCCTCATAGGTACATACTTGGGCAATTTGAAAGGGCATAGCTCACACCCATAAAATCTGAGTTCTGTGTGATTCTAGTAAAAGTGTCAATCACCTATTCCATAGCTTTTAGAGAGCTGCATATGTTAGGATATTCCGACACATAGGAATAGTTAAGTATAACTTGGTCTAGTATAGAGTTAGGTAAAGTGTGTTTCTTTACTATGTACTTTTGTAACTTACAATCCGACGGTCACAATATGTAGTGATCCGACGGTTCATTCTCTCCTCGATATTATCGACACTTGATCTGTGGCTTAGAAACCGATTGGTCCATGATCTATATTTAAAGAGCATGGAGGGTCATTTGTAGGTTAACTGTTCATGAGAGAAGCTTATGTAAATTTTCATTCTTTTATTAATAAATTTCCTGAAGTGGCCGCATTGGCTCAAGCCGTGGACTGTTTGCCTCTTTGAGGGTTTTAACCACGTCAAAATACTGGTGTATTGATCTGTGATCTGTTTGTGAGCAGTGTCCTTTGGTGTTCTGTCTGAGGAACTTACCCTGTAAATTCCTACAACATAATCTTTTGCATTTCACCAGATAGTATAGCAGGAGGAGTTCTCATCAGCAGAGAGGGGACTGGATGTATAAACAAGTCAATGAATTCACAATATGTATAAGGGGAGTCATGAATATAGTGGAAGACTAAGGCCCAGAAAATTACAGACCTTCGCTCTCCTTTAAAATCCAATTTTCTGATAGGAAATTGAAAGTTGTCTGTCTGATATTAAAGAAACAGATGATATATGTATGATGTATATTTGAAAACTCCTTCCCTATCCAGGCTTATGAATTTCTCATGCATCTTATTAGTTATAAAGGTGGCATTATAATATTTGACAGCAGGTGGATGTCCTGGAGTAAATATTGATAAGAGAACCAAAGAGGTATCGTCAACAAATTCACTAGTTTTGAATCCCAAGATGTAGGCTATCATGTCAAGAAGGAATTTTCTTGCTTCAGTAAACCAAGAGTCTAGATAAGGAGGAGGTTGCTGGGGTTGGCAATTTGGCACCTTTGTCAAGAAAGAATCCCATGGAAAGAGGAGGTAAAGGCTGAGTGGGCTTGAAGTGTAGCATTTCATTTATAGATTCAGGGGTAATAAAAAATAGGAAAGTCCCAGACGGAGCCATAACTGCTCTTTCGGTGGGGTCATAATTGGCACAGCATAAATGGATAATATCAGGGAACACATTTACTGAGGGGAGGTAGTACATGGGCATATTGGATTCCCATATTCTATAGACATCATTATTGTTGCGGTAAGCATTCCTGATTTCACAAAAATATTGGAGGTGAGGCTTGTGACCAATTAAATCTTTAATCTAGAAATCCCTGTCAGCCAGGGGTAACCACTCTAATTCCTTGTGTGGTGCATTGAGGGGAGCAACATTGAGGGCCACGGGGGCTTCCATTTCTCAATTTTCTATGATTTTCAAATTGGAATTTGGGTTTTTGTGGCAAAAATAGGCAAAACAACAGTTCTGGGGTTTTTCTCTGGGAATTTCAGAACAAAGTCGATTTGAATTTAGCTCACTGGGTGAAATCTATGGAGATAAACGAAATTTGCAGGTTTTTTTTGGTAAAAATGGGTGACAGAGCAGTCTTGGCATACTTTTATGAAATCTATAGACGGAATTCAGTCTAAAATTTGGCTCTTTGGGTATAATTTGTAGTGGAAAGCTTTAAAACACCAGTTCGAGAGGTAAAACGGGTAAATACCTGTATTTTTTGGACGCGCACAGGAGTAATTTGCAGGTTTGGATGACGAATTGCAGAGTGGAATGCCAAAGTATGCTAGTCAGGTGGCGGACTAGAGCTCTGGTAGCAGCTTCGTCGTAATTTGCATGCACTGGTCTCGTGAAAGCAACTAATAGAAATGCATGAAAATGACACTTTCATGGATTTGTGACAAAAATTTGGTTTTGTGGGTTTTTGGCGATTTTTTCTGATGACGTCAGTATGACGTGGGATCTTGTCGTGACGTGGAGTACGGAGGTGACATGGCAGATGACGTGGCAGATGACGTGGTGAGGGGGTCGGCGGGGCGGTAAGCGGTATTGTCCCGCACCGCTTGGTTGGCTAGGGTGGTATAGGAGGAGGGGCAGCGATTACACTGGGCAAGCGCCACGTGTTTTCTGTACAGCGGCAATACTACCCATTCCCCGGACGCTAATCTTCGGGCATTAGAGGGGTTCCGATATTGCTGTGGGCTGTTTGATGGGAAAGCCCAGATCTGACGATCGACAGTTGACAGAGTTGGCGACAGATTATGGCGCGGGGATCCGGGTAATAAACATTGGCTAACACATATCAGAGCGGTGTTAATTGGTTGCCGAGGGTTTAAACTTTATTAATTAACCAAACGTTAATTAATTTTTCAATATTTGCATGGGGAGGGTTATTTATATGGTTCCAATGAACCATTAATTCCCTTTGTAAACCATGATATATGCTATAGTTAGCCGGGGTGGGATATTAGATTTTTTGGGGTTTTTATATGTTTATATAATACGGGCAGGGGGAATAACCATAGGGAATTATCTAATATAGTTAATATGTTAGTATGATTTTTTTTTGAAATGATATGCTAATGAGCACTAAGTTGTAGAGTAAAAACTTAGGCTATAGGGAGAGTCGAAAGGAGAAGGATTTTACACAAGAAATGTGGCTTTGCGTTTCAAGTGAAATGTCATTTTAATTAAATCTTTTCATGAAATGGAGTGATTTAGGAATGTTGAGCAGATCTCAATATCCTTGGGGGGAATTAGTGAGTGATTGTGGGAGAAGAGTGAGGGGAAGTTATACATGCATCATTTAATTTATCACCACATAGTTGCCATAGTATCTATGATAGAAATAAGATGAACCTCCTTTGAAAGACAAAGTTACTCTAAGATCTGTTTCTGCAACATCAAAATTGCCTACCTAGCCTACTGCCCCTAGCAATTTTTCTTCCTTTTCTTTGGGTGCATTTAAACTAGCAAACCCTTGGTCTCTTCTTTTTCTTTTAACTGTCATCCTATCTAAGTCTACCCTTATTTCTTCCAAGGGATCAGATTAAACAGTTGAGCTCCTTTGCTTCTCTATCTATCTACTTGTCTGCCAAGATTGAACAGTTTGGACAGACCTCATTCTCTATCTCTAAAACAAGAAATTAAAACATGAACTAGCCAAGATTAAGCTTTTTGACTATCCATCAGTTTCGGTATAGATTCTAACAAATTGCACCTGAAACTCTTATTCACATAACATAGAACAACAATGGCATCTGGACTTGCACACTTTCTTTGTCTTATCTAGTTGGGTTTCATTTCTTTTATTGTTTCTTGACCATTTCCTTATTTTTGCCCTTTGATCTTTCTTTTAGGGCATACCCTCTTTTCATTTTTTTATTTTTTGGTTTTTTCAAAATATGGAACCTTTGCAGCATGGAAAGGATGAACATATTTGGCATTTCATTAGTCAATCATGAAATATGACACCTATTAGTATAGGAGCATAATACTGGCTCCACTTGGGGATGGATTTTCCTCGTGAAAAGTCAAGAACAGCAGGTCAGATGGCCTTATGTACAATTCTTTCTGTATTCTGAAATTTTTCCTTTGCTGCAAACAAATTGTACCTCTGCAACATATATACATTTCTCATGAGCTCATCCAAACAATTGCAACTCTGTTTTGGATAGTTTTTCTGACTGTTTATTCTGATATCTTCAGCTTCCATGTCTTCTTCTTCAATTCTTCTGATAAACTAAGAAGGAAACACAAAAAAGGTAGCACAATTCCTTGACTGTTGCTCACGATTTCCTACATATTCCTTCCTATATTATTGTTGTAATAAACAACAGAAATTAAACACTCTTATGTACAAGTTAGAGTCCTGACATCTCAACCAATTGGATCAAAAAAATGCTTCAACATCTAACCATTGATTGGCCCATCCTCTGCTTCTGTACCATCCAGGCTTTTCAAAAAGTAGGTGTTGTTTCCTTGTGCAGCCTGAATAGTAAAAGGTCCCTTCCATAGGAAGTCAAACTTCCCATGCTTTCTTTTATCTTCCCTTTTGGAATCCCATTTCAGTACCTTGTCTCCTATGAAAAAATCCTCTGCCTTAGTCCTCTTGTGAAATATCTTCTTAAGTTTTTCTTGTAGAACCTGAGATATTTGATACACCTCTTCTCTAGTCTACTGCAAATGAATAGTTTGATTGATTCTTCTCTGAATGTCATTGGGTTCTGCCTGCACTTCCTACAACAATTTTATCACAGGTACTCCCAAAGATGAGGGGAATACAGCCTCCATGCCATAAATCAATTCATAGGGGCTTGTTCCAATGGATCTCTTTGTGGTCAATCTGTTTGCCCATAGTGCATTGATAAGCTTTTTATGCCAGTTTTTCTTGTTTTCCTCCAATACTTTCTTAATGATGTTGATCAGGCTTTTATTGGATGATTCAGTTAAACCATTACCTTGAGGGTAATAGGTTGTGGAATGGCCTAAGGTAATGTGGTACTTGTGACAGAAATTGATCATTCTCTTGGATTTGAAGGCAGCAGCATTATCTGTTATAATCTTTTCAGGGCAGCCAAATCTAGACATGATATTGGTTTCTAGGAATTGCATGATGACTGAGTCATTGGCTTGTCTACAAGGAATGGCCTCTATCCACTTGGTGAAGTAATAAGTGGCAGTAAGGATCCACTTGTGCTGGCCAGAGGATGGAGGGTGGATTTCCCCAATGAAGTCTAAACCCCATTGTTGAAATAGTCTTTCAGTGGATATGGGTTTAAGAGGTAGAGGCAGAAGTTTCCTCTTGCCTTCAAAGATTTGACACTTATGGCAAGAAGTTACAATTTTTTTCACATCAGTAATTAGGGTGGGCCAATAAAATCCTGCCCTTAGGATTTTATCAGCAGTTGATTTCCAATACAAATGTCCACCACAATCCCCTACATGAAATTATTTCAGCACTTTGTTAGTTTCATCCTGCGTTAAGAAATTCATTAAGATGCCTTCATGATTTTTCCAAAATAAAACATATCTAAAACACAGAATTTTAAAGCTTTCATTTTCAGAAATCTCTTTTTAGTTCTAGATAACCCTGGAGGAGCCTGCGGGTTTAACAACACATAAATTATATCAGCATACCAAGGTGATTGTAAAAAGGCTTGATTGATCTGTGGAGTCGCCATCTCCTGTTCATTCTCCAGTTCATTGATATCAAGGGTCTGAAAATTGGTTTCAGTCATAAGTTTAGCTAGTCCTTGTCCTTTTATCAGCTTTGTTGGTTTAATTTCTATGTCATATTCCAGAATGTTAGCTATCCACTTGCCTCTTTTGCCCTCAATTCCTTCTTGAGTTAGAATATCCTTGACAACGGTATTTGGCACATAAGCTATTATATGAGAGTATAAGATATAAGCGTTGAAGTCCTTAATAACTTTTACCAGGGCATAAGCCTGTTTCTCCATGATTTGATACTTAAGTGGTGCATCTCTAAGCACTTTGAAAAAAGCTATGGGTTTTTCACACCCTTGGTCATCTTTCTGTAATAGGATAGTAGCAATAGTATATTCTGATGCAAAGGAAAAGATTATAAAGTCTTTGTCAAATTTCGGGTTTGTAAGGACTGGTGTTTTAGTTAAAGCTATTTTGATTTCTTCAAATTCTTGTTTAGCTTCTATTGTCCATTTTACCTTGGAATCCTTTTTCAGCATATTATTCAGCAATCTTATCAGTTCAGCCAAGTTGGGTATGAATCTTCTTAGAAAATTAATTTTCCCTAGGAAAGCTTGAAGTTCTTTGATATTTCTAGGGTGAGGAACTTGCAGAATGGCTTGTATTATGTCCGGATCTATTCTAATTCCTTCTTTTGAGATTATGTGACCTAACAATTTTCCCTCTTCTAGGCCAAATAATGACTTCTTTGGGTTTAGTGATATACCATACTTTTTGCAGATTAAAAACACTTGTCTTAAATGTTCTAAATGATGCTAACCTGACCTGGAAAATGCAGTAAGGTCATCTAGATATATGACCAAAAAATCATGAATCTCTTTTGCGAAGGCTATATCCATGGCCCACTGAAAATTTGCCCATGCGTTTTTCAGTCTGAATGACATCTTTACATATTTGAAAGTTCCCCAAGTTGTTGTAAAAGTTGTCTTATCTTGGTCATCGGGGTGAACTAAAATTTGGTTAAAACCTGAGAATCCATCTAGCAGTGAAATTCTAGAGGCTCCCACTACCCTTTGTAAAATATGGTCCATTTTAGGTAAGGGGTAGTGGTCTTTCAAAGAGACTTTAGTCAGATTTCTCAAAACAAGACACAATCTTATTTCTCCTGTTTTCTTCCTAGTGGGCACTAGATTTGAGATCCATTCTGAAAATCTAATGGGTGCAATTATCCCAGCTTCATACATTCTTTTGACTTCTTTTTCAATGAGAGGAAGGAGTACAGGATTGACCCTTCTAAGATTTTTCTTGAAAGGTTTTTGATTTTGCTGAGTTCCTATGTTACATTCCTCAATTTTTGCGTTTAAAGGCTGCATTTTGGGCTTCCTTGGGATGTCATTTGAATCAAAAATGTCTTCCAAAGGAGTCAAGCCTGTGGGTAAAAAATTGTCCTTTAAATCAATCACTTCAGACTCTCCTTCAACAGTTTCATCAAAGTCTATTTCTTTCAGCTCTTGTAATTCTTTACTGGTAAATTTTGTTGGATGTAGAATTTGATTTACAGTTTCAACTGAAATGTGAGTTTCAATTTTGTCTATTTGATCATCTTCACAAATTTTGCTTATGTCTATATTTGTGATGGAAAATTCTTCTTTTAAAGTCAGGAAATTATTAATCTGAGTGTCATTGTCAAACACTTGCCAATTTTTAACATTATCAAGTACGGTTGGCCTGTGTTTAGTCTCTGCTGTAAAATGATGATTAGGCTGAAATGGCAGTTTACAAGTGCTGGAAAATGTTTCCAAACTGTGAGCATGCAAATTGTGTTTCCTTGGAATTTTGGCAAGCTGTGATTCTAGAAAGGTATCGAGTATTTCAACTGCTGCCCCTCTATAGGCTCTTAACTTGAGATCATTTGTGAGGAAGGTTCCTTTCGTTTGTTGAATAACCAAATTAGAGTCTCCCAAAATTGATATCCTAACTGCCCCTAGACTTTTGATCAATTTGAGTCCTAGCAGGAGGGCTTCATATTCAGCCATTTTTGTTTGTGCACTTAAAATTCAGCCTGTATGCATGTCCTTCAGCATGGTCATTTTCCATATTATGTATCCAAATCCCTGCCCTTGCTCCTAGTTTATTGACAGATCCATCAAATTCTAAATACCATAGGGTTTCATGTTTGTAGTCAGTATTAGGGGCCTCAATGATTTGCTTTGAAGGCAGAATTGGATTTTCAGTTTGATGTGGTTTCCCTTGTGTGTCCGTTATATCAATTATTTCAGCAATTTCTAGAGTTTGAGCAATAGATTCTTCATTTATGCTTTTTCCTTGTGCTGATAATAAAACCTTGTCATTAGTTGGGGGGCGAATTTCAGACTTATATAGGATGAAAGAGTCCATATCAGAATGGATGGAATAGATGGGAAAATTCTGGGGTTTCGCCTGGGTGCTTACCACATATTTCATCAAAGTTTCCCTATATAATCTCTTTGGCTAGCCAAAGACTGAGATGGTGGCATAGGACATGTCCAACTGTAAGGACCCCTGGAGCTTTGCACCCCAAGGTCTGGATAAAAGCATTCCATATTTTGGTGGGATATCAGCTACCACTACATCCATTAAAATTGTCTTGGTAGGGTATTGGACTAGAGATACAAATAATTATTTGATTAACCCTAGACATCTAACCTGGCTAGAGTCAAAGGAGAACAAGTCTTTGTATGGCCTGGTGATATCTAGGTCCAATTTTTCCATTACCAATTTGGGCATTAAATTATGGGAAGCTCCATAATCAAACATTGCATTGTGAAGTACTTTGTCATGAATATTCAAACTCACATAAAAAGGAGGAACACCTCCATCTACTGATTTTCCATTTACTTCAGGGCCAAAAATTAATTCTGATTGGTCATCTAGGACATTTATTGCATCTTTGTGTTCTGAAATTTGTAGTGATCTGCTAATTTGTTGTCTATAGACATCATGTTTAGTCAATTCAGACAGCGGAATGGCTATCTTCAATTTGCTATTTTGGTTTCAAGGTTAAGAGGTTTTTCTATCTGAACTTTTGCATTTCGGGCAGCAAGATTTTCTTTTTCTGTTGTGTTTTCGATGCTTTTTTCTTTATCAGGAGTGCTGTTATGAATTGAATCTGCCTCAATATCAATTTTAGGAGGTTATTTTGCATTTTCTTTGGGAGGGAAGGAAGTGGAAGGCTAACTATTTGATGGTGGGCTATCTGATATGTCCTCAACGTTGGTTCTTTTGGGTTGAAGTCTGTCCTAACAGGGAGTTGTATAGGGGGGGTATTAACCTTTGCTTTTCTACGCTGCTTGGCATCTTTCTGCTTGTTGGGCTCAGGAACATCTATCATTCTAATTCTCAGCTTATATTTCTTGTGGACCTCGTAGACATCTGCATCATATCCCTCTCTAGAATCAAATGATTCCCCCAATTTGGTTTGAAATTGATTAAAGGTGTGATCTTTTTTATCATCCTGGGTCAAAAATATTCGTCGTTCACTGTTTAGACCCATTAAGTTAATTTGAGTGTCCTCTGTTGGCTAACTAGAAGTTGAAGCTTTAGCATATTTTTCCTAGAATGGAGGTCTAATGTTTTGGTCAGGACCAGACTTTCCAGTTTTAGGATTCTAATTTTTCCTGAAGTCTGGATTTCTTCTGGTGTTACTTGGTTGTCCATCCCAAGAGGATTTCATCTCAATTGTTTCCACTCTATCACCTAGTCTATCCATTCCTTTAATGATTGCATCCAATTTTTGCTCAAATTCAGAAGGTTCTTCTTTGAAAGGAGTTCTCCTTTCAGCTCTAGCTCGAGCTCGTTTAGAAATCAGATTTTCCTCTACACTCACAGCTATACTTTGCATGTCTTCTAATCTTGGAGGAGCTCTCTCCCTGAGCTGGTAAGCCATGTCAGAATCAAATCCATCAGGGAATTTGATCAAGGCCAAGTCTGGTGGAGGTCTAAGGTTCTGAGGAATAGAATTGTACACATTATTAAATCTGGCACAGTAATATTGAACAGTTTCTTGTGGGCCTCTTTTCAAGATTTCATATTCAGATAGGATGTGTAATGGGTCCTTCTTCTTTTCCCATCTGTTTAAGAAAGTTTGATAAAGGGCTTCTGGATCAGCAATGGTATTTGCAGGGAGTGCCCTAAACCAGGTGCTCACATCACCAGTTAAACTTTGGACAAAGATCTTCATTCTCATATCATTATCATCAATCTCATAATTGTCAAAATAGTCTATCATTTTCTTGGTATGTTTTTGAGCTGTATAGGTGCCAATACCATCAAAATAGGTAATTTTGATCTTGAGGCATAACCCCTGGATTTGCAGGTAATTGCAGGGGAGCATATTGATTTTCCATATTTGCAGAGATAAGTGTAACAACTGGAATAACAAGGGTAACAGTTGAAATTTGTGCAGTGGATGGGGGAGTGAAAAAGATGGTTTGAACTGCTAATGGTGAACTAGGAGAAGCAGCAGTAATGGAAGAAAGGACTTGTGATTTTCCAGCAGTAAGCTCAGTTTGGATAGGGTTCTGCTGAGGTGTGTTAAGGTTTAAATCAGCAAAATTTTCTTGATTATTTCGGCTTCTAAGGTTCTTAGGGATCAAATTAGAATTTGCAAAGATAAGTGGAGGATTTGGATCCGGATTTGATCTAGCATAACGGATCTTCTTCTTTTGAGCCAACTTCTAACTATATTTTTGGTTTTTTTTCTTGAAATATTTGAAGAATAATACTTTTAACAATATGTTTCTAGGAAGTTTAATGAGAATCTTGAATTTTCCTAAAGATCTATTGAAAAAAGGAAATTGATCAAGTCTTTGAGACAGTTGTTCAAAGCCTAAAACTAGGCTAGAGATAGACTGAAGCAGCTTTTATTTATTCCTATAATTGCATAGCAAAAATAGTTTCAAAGGCTACCTGGCTAACTTCAAGCTCCATCTGTAGCTTTAGAAAATAGACAACAGTAACAAACAATCATTCAGGTCCCTAGTGGAGTGGCCAATGATGTTATCACTCAGGTTGTTCCCCAAAAGTTGTGGAAAAGGGAATACGGCCGAGGTAACCGCAGACCAATCTTTTGAACACATATTCTAGCCAATCTGCATCCAGAGAGGGCTCGCTCTTTAAAATTTAGCTTTGTTTTTAAAGTATGTTAGGCTAGTTATGAAGTACAAGGGTTTATTTGATTTTTGGATGGTGATTTTCAATAGAACAGGGGTGTAAATCTGAGAAGTTCAGTCCATTGGGCTAATGGAGTCTATGAGGATAAACTGCTAGATATGGTTTCTTTGACAGAAGGAGGTACTACAGAGCAGGGTAATCAATCATGGAACAATTCATAAGCTAGAATCAGGTGGGGTGGAGTCAGTGGGTGAAGGGAAATTAAGAATCATTCATCATGTTGACAGAGGGAAAGTGGAAGAATATTTCTAGGGAGCAATTAAGAATTCCTTAGCTATATTCAAGATGTAAGAACCAGGGGAAACAGGAGCAGTTAAGAATTCCTGTTTATGCTAATTCTGAAGAAAACATTAATAATAGCAGAGATTGAACACAGAGTGCAGTCAAGCAAGTTCTGAGTTATTCTTTTTCCGTGTTATTTAGAATATGAAACATATATTATATATAAGACACAGAGACTGTAAAACATAAGTTAGAAAGACTTATTGACCCATGAAATGATTCAAGAATTCTGTAACATAGTCCTCTGCCATCAATTCCACATCCAGACAGTCCAACAACAATGAATCCCTACAACTTTTGTATTCAGAAGATTTTCATAGTTACGCCGCAGCTTCAGAAATGTATCACCAACCCCAAATACTCCTCCTGGGGAGGTATTTATACAGAGAGTGTTAAAAAATATCTGAATGAGATAATATCTAACAATAACTCATTCTACCAACTCAAAAGGGGAAATAAATGATCTTGGAAACATGGAGAAATAAATGAAGAAGTAATTTCTGTTGTGTTGGCTGCTTCAGTTGGTCAGATATGTTGACTTTTAAGCTCAGTGAGTCAGCTGCTAACTGTCATCTGTTAATATTTCGTGTTACTGCCCTGGTGTTCTCAGCCATATTTGATTATGCTCCAATACGTTGTTGCTTCGCGTGATTCTCGTCCCTCCCTGTTTTCCGCTTGATGGCATGTGATACAAACATTTTAATTTTGTGAAGCTATAAAAAGAAATCAAAGACATGTTTCTAGAATCTCTAACATGCTTTGCCACCATTGGTCTCCTGGTAACTGATGTCTTTTCAATTTCCTTAAAGTTTCATCCACATCCATGTATCTGAAGAAATTGGGCTGGATAGTGAAAAGATGCTTCACTTCATGCTCAATATAAAACAAATTTTCCAAACTGCCATAGATACTTTGCCCGGATGGGAGTGTATTCTCTGCTGAAGTACTAGAGGATGCACTAATTTGATCAGCCACATATGAATTTAACATGAGAGCATAATTAGCCTACTTAATAGTCTGTAGTCATTGGTTAGCAGACTGGGCAGACCCTTTTCCTACAAAGCAGTGAACCTTTCTGTGAAGGAATTTATCTCCACTTGCATGTCCTGGCACTTCCTCTCCAGATTTTGTATGAAGGTCTTCATGGTCAGGACTCTTTTGACTACTAGAATGGTGTCTGTCCTGTATTTGATATCCAGTGCTGCTAGTTCTTCACTGGTGTGGGTGTTCAAAAAATGTATTAGCCTGTTGGCTTGTTCAGGCATATGTCCCAGTAAATCCCTGGCCTTTTGGATTTCCACTTGAGCTGTTGTTATCAAATCAATCTACTCATGAATTACCTATATTGATTTCCAAACATCCGTAAGGGATTGGCCAATGTTTTTCCACAAAATTGTTTTGATTTAAGCTAGGGGTTTATGCAGAGAGAGATCCTTTTCTAAGGATCTTACTTTGCTTTCCAATGTCTTGAACTCTCTTGTCTTTTCTGCCATAGTCATCTTGGATTTAGATCTTACTTTGATTTCCAATGTCTTGAACTCTCTTGTCTTTTCTGCCATAGTCATCTTGGATTTATCATAACTCACTTCTAGTTTAGCCAATTTTTTTTTGGCCTCTTTTAGCTCTAACACTTGGAGTTTTAACTCCTCCATGGCTTTATTAATTGTTATGTGGTCATGGTTGTACTGCTACTTGGTGCTGTTGCTGAAGCACCTGTGGTGATCTCTGCTGCTGCTGAAACTGGGACTGTGGGAGGCACTGATGTTGTGATTGTAGAAGGAGCAGTTGTGATTGTTGGAGCTACTTCAGGTGGCTGGGAGGTCAACTCTCCCTGCTTGTCTTGTAGTGCCTGCTCTAATGCTTTCTTTGTTTCTGTTAATCTCTCATTCATCTTCATTAGCAGGTCCATCATATTTTCCTGTGATTTCTGCTCAACAGTCTCTGTAGTTTGTGCATGCATGGTAATCAGCAGCTTGAGTTGCTTCTTGAGAGCTGCAATGTATTCTTCCTTCTTTTTTATCAGTGCTTTTATGCCCTTGGCATCCTTGGGATCATGTCCCAGTTCAATGATAATCTCTTCCAAGGATTTGATCCTAATATCCTTGGCTAGAGAGGAAGCTTTTTCTAAATCCAATTGGGCAGATGTGTTATTCAATGAATTCTGCAATTTATGAGCCAATAGTGCTTTGTCTGCCAATGCGGAGTAAACCATTTCTCTCGTTTGCTTGTGCAACTCAATCTGGTCCATTGGATGGATGTCTTTGGAGAAAACTTCCAGATTGGTCCTGATGTAATCAACAACTGATTGTGGCTGTTGCATTTTGGGCTTAAAGTGACTTAGAGTCATTTTCCTTTCTTGAATGTCATATGCTGACATTAATCTTCGTTGATTTGTGGGGGCCACTCTCAGCAAGTGATTATACAACTGAATTCTTATTGGATCATTCTTTGCCTTTATTTCAGTGAAGGTTTTCTTGATGTCAGAACCTTGCTTGGTTTGTTGCCTGGTGGATGAAAATTCCACACTATGCCGTCTCTCCATCTCCTGCCTGTGTGAACTGGCCAATGTTTCTATGGCCGGGGATGTATCCTGGCTGGCCATTCTTTCTCCCCTCATACTGTCGGTGGGTTCCTCAATGAGTTCCTCCTCTGACCAAGGGTTTAATCTCTGCCTTTTCTCTCTTGGTTTCTCTCCAAGACCACCGATTGGTGTGTCTTCTTGTTTGTCCCTTTTCTTGCCTCTTTCTTCATTCAGAGGAGTTTGTAGTGTAGGGACTTTTGGTACCTTAGTTTGCACTGGAGAACTTGAGCTTGGCTTTGTTCCTTTGATGTAGTTGGTTGGTCTGCCATGGTGTTCTGCTTTGAATCTATTACCTCCTTGCCCTTTGAAGTTGCTGCAGCTGGTGTAGTGCTTTCTTGGGCAGGTTGCTGTGAAGTTCTAGCCGATGATCTTCCCCCTTCGGTTTGCTGAGGCAGTTTGAAAAATACATGTCCAAAAGAGTCCAGGTCAAGTGTTTTTTCGAGATATTTCATGTCTTTTTCCAATTTCTCTTCCTCAGTAATTTCTTCAACTACTGTGCCTTCTATCCATTCTTGTTGATTAGCATACTGTTGAATTTCAGGGATATTGTGATGAACGTATGCTGATAGCTTGTTTTTTATTTTCTATAACTTATGAAATGATTGGGTTCATATGGTGCCCAATAGAAACTTTGTTTCATCTTAAGTTGGTGCCCTAAAATTTGGTCAGCTTCCTCCCATGCTTCCCTCTTATGGACAATAAAGGGGCCTAGTTGATTTTTAATCTTCAGCTGAGCCTTTCTCTTGGCATTGCAAAAGTGTGTCAAATCTGTATTGATCATCGATCTGAAATACTCTAGGGAAAATAGCCTCATAGGTACATGCTTGGGCAATTTGAAAGGGCATATCTCAAACCCATAAAATCTGAGTTCTGTGTGATTCTGGTAAAAGTACCAATCACCTATTCCATAGCTTTTAGAGAGCTGCATAATCTTCTGCATTTCACCAGACAGTCTAGCAGGAGGAGTTCTCATCAGCAGAGAGGAGACTGGGTGTATAAACAAGTCAATGAATTCACAGTATGTACAAGGGGAGTCATGAATATAGTGGAAGACTGAGGCCCAGAAAATTACAAACCTTCGCTCTCCTTTAAAATCCAATTTTCTGATAGGAAATTGAAAGCTATCTGTTTGATAGTAAAGAAACAGATGATATATGTATGATGTATATTTGAAAACTCCTTCCCTGTCCAGGCTTATGAACTGCTCATGCATCTTATCAGCTATAAAGGTGGCACAATCATATTTGACAGCAGGTGGCTGTCCTGGAGTAAATATTGATAAGAGAACCAAAGAGGTCTCGTCAACAAATTCACTAGTTTTGAATCCCAAGATGTAGGCTATCATGTCAAGAAGGAATTTTCCTACTCCAATAAACCAAGAGTCTAGATAAGGAGGAGGTTGCTGGGGTTGGCAATTTGGCTTCATGAACAATTGAGCTATTCTGGTTTTCTCTGAATTTGGCAATTTGGCACCTTGGTCAAGCAAGAATCCCATGGAAAGAGGAGGCAGAGGCTGAGTGGGCTTGAAGTGTAGCATTTCATTTATAGATTCAGGGGTAATAAAAAATAGGACAGTCCCAGATGGAGCCATAACTTCTCTTTCGGTGGGGTCATAATTGGCACAACATAAATGGATAATATCAGGGAACACATTTACTGAGGGGAGGTAGTACATGGGCATATTGGATTCCCATATTCTATAGACATCATTATTGTTGCGGTAAGTATTCCTGATTTCACAAAAATCTTGGAGGTGAGGCTTGTGACTAATTAAATCTTTAATCTGGAAATCCCTGTCAACCAGGGGTAACCACTCCAATTCCTTGTGTGGTGCATTGAGGGGAGCAACATTGAGGGCCACAGGGGCTTCCATTGCTCAATTTTCTGTGATTTTCAAATTGGAATTTGGGTTTTTGTGGCAAAAATAGGCAAAACAACAGTTCTAGGGTTTTTCTCTGGGAATTGCAGACCAAAGTCGATTTGAATTTAGCTCACTGGGTGAAGTCTATGGAGAGAAACGAAATTTGTAGGGTTTTTTTGGTAAAAATGGGTGACAGAGCAGTCTTGGCGTACTTGTATGAAAGATATAGACAGAATTCAGTCTGAAATTTGGCTCTTTGGGTCTAATTTTCAGTGGAAAACTTTAAAACACTGGTTCGGGAGGTAAAACGGGTAAATACTTGTGTTTTTTGGACGCGCATAGGAGTAATTTGCAGGTTTGGATGACGAATTGCAGAGTGGAATGCCGAAGTATGCTGGTCGGGTGGCGGACTAGAGCTTTGTAGTAGCTTCATCGTAATTTGCATGCACTGGTCTCGTGAAAGCAACCAGTAGAAATGCATGAAAATGACACTTTCACGGATTTTTGACAAAAAATTGGCTTTTCGGGTTTTTGGCGCTTTTTTCACATGACGTTAGCATGACGTGGGATTTTGTCGCGACATGGAGTACGGAGGTGACGTAGCGGATGACGTGGCAGATGACGTGGTGAGGGGGTCAGCGGGGCGGTAAACAGTATTATCCCGCACCGCTTGGTTGGCTAGGGTGGTATAGGAGGAGGGGCAGCGATTACACCGGGCAAGCGCCACGTGTTTTCTGTACGGCGGCAATACTACCCGTTCCCCGGACGCTAATCTTTGGGCATTGGAGGGCTTCCGATATTGCTGTGGGCTGTCCGATGGGAAAGCCCGGATCTGACGGTCGACGGTTGATGGAGTTGGCGGCAGATTATGGCGTGGGGAGCCGGGTAATAAACATTGGCTAACACATATCGGAGCTGTGTTAATTGGTTGCCGAGGGTTTAAACTTTATTAATTAACCAAACATTAATTAATTTTTCAATATTTGCGCGGGTAGGGTTATTTATATGTTTCCGAATGAACCATTAATTCCCTTTGTAAACCAAGATATATGTTATAGTTAGCCGGGGCGAGATATTAGATTTTTTGGGGTTTTTATATGTTTATATGATACGGCAGGGGGAATAACCATAGGGAATTATCTAATACAATTAATATGTTAATATGAATTTTTTTTTGAAATGATATGCCAATGAGCACTAAGTTGTAGAGTAAAAACTTAGGCTATAGGGAGAGTCGAAAGGAGAAGGATTTTACACAAGAAATGTGGCTTTGCGTTTCAAGTGAAATGTCATTTTACTTAAATCTTTTCATGAAATGGAGTGATTTAAGAATGTTGAGCAGATCTCAATATCCTTGGAGGGAATTAGTGAGTGATTGTGGGAGAAGAGTGAGGGGAAGTTAGACATGCATCATTTAATTTGTCACCACATAGTTGCCATAGTATCTATGATAGAAATAAGATGAACTCCTTTGAAAGACAAAGTTACTCTTAGATCTGTTTCTACAACATCAAAACTTCCTACCTAGCCTACTGCCCCTAGCAATTTTTCTTCCTTTTCTTTGGGTGCATTTAAACTAGCAAACCCTTGGTCTCTTCTTTTTCTTTTAACTGTCATCCTATCTAAGTCTACCCTTATTTCTTCCAAGGGCTCATATTAAACAGTTGAGCTCCTTTGCTTCTCTATCTATCTACTTGTCTACCAAGATTGAACAGTTTGGACAGACCTCATTCTCTATCTCTAAAACAAGAAATTAAAACATGAACTAGCAAAGATTAATATTTTTGACTATTCATCAGTTTCGGTATAGATTCTAACAAATTGTACCTGAAACTCTTATTCACAGAACATAGAACAACAGTGGCATTTGGACTTGCACACTTTCATGGTCTTATCTAGTTGGGGTTCATTTTTTTTATTTTTTCTTGACCATTTCCTTCTTTTTTCCCTTTGATCTTTCTTTTAGGGCATACCCTCTTTTAATTTTTTTATTTTTTGGTTTTTTCAAAATATGGAACCTTTGCAGCATGGAAAGGATGAACATATTTGGCATTTCATCAGTCAATCATGAAATATGACACCTATTGGTATAGGAGCATAACACTTCCCTCATGGGTTTTTTTCCTCTTCAGCCGCCCAAGGTTTCACAATTGGTCAACATGCTTCCATCTATTCCTCATGAACTGACTGATCCATGGATCCTATCTTCTTCTTCAGACCTTGACACATTTAGAGACCAGACGCCGCTGTCACCAGCTGAATCGGCCTACCAAGCCATTCAATCTGCATCCACATCTCCAATCATGTTAATTGCTGCCGATGGTACCACCACCCTTCCCATAATCGCTCCTCCTTTATATCCATTCAATCAACTCCTACCTACAGATGATCCATTCGAGAAATCATGAGTTTTGGAGAGAAACATTAGGAGGATTGGCACCATCGTGTCCCGATATTTGATTCGGACATGTCGTCTCTTCAAATCCTGTCCCTTGACATACCAGAAATTGTTTCCTCACCCTATGCGATCATCCAAACTTTGGATGTGGAAGGAAACATGGGCGACACTTCCAAATCACTGCCCATCAATATTTCACTCAAGACAGGCATCGTGGAAAACATCCAAATGTGAGCAGATTGCAATCCTGAGGAAATTGCGAGCTCCACCTGCCTATATAAGGAATCCCACGATGTATTCCATGGGTCTCACGAGGAAATGCTCGACATTAGTCTGTCTATTGTCGTGCATGAGATCCAGCTTTATGACGATGAAAATCCTATTGAGTGTCAGATCCCTTCCGTGGAAATAGCTGTTGAAACCATGCCCCACCCTACTGCCGAAGAAGAACGCTTACTATACCTTAGATAGCTGGATAAAACCCATCGATATGCTAATTTGGCACTCGAAGCTCACAAGCAGTGGGTACAATCCCAATTTGCGAAAGAGGTTAGGTTTTGTTCTTTCCAAGAGGGTGACCTTGTGTTTCTCTATCATCCAAAAGATGACCTCTTGGAGGCATGCATGCTTCAACCCATTTGGCTAGGTCCCTATGTCATAAAGAAAGTCCTCCCCACAGGGGCATACGAGCTGTAGCACTGGGAAGGAGTCCCACTCAAGGAGCCCTGAAATGGGCTCTACTTGAAAAAGTATTATGCCTAGTATTGCAGTAGGCAAGTGCTGTGTAAATTTTATGCAATTCCCAATAGAGCACTTTTGGTGATATTTTATTGCTCTTTAAAAAATAGAAACATCTCTGAGTTTTCATTGTTGCGCTCGTTAAATCCATACAACGATGCTCTCAGCAACTCTTTTTTGATCATTTTCTAGGTCACTAAACAGAAAAAGACCAAAGGAGCATTTTTTTAGGTGCTTTTTTCTCACTCTTTAAACTAAAAAAATCCCGAGCTTTGTATTTATGCTCATTAAACTTGATAAAGATGACCCGAGCATTCTTTTAGGTACTTTTCTCGCTCGTTAAACTAAAAAATCCTGAGTTTTTGTTACCGGGCTTGTAAAAAATATACAACAGTAGCAAGAGCACTTTCTTTTTTGGGACCGTTTCTTCCTCTTAAATTGAAAAATCCCCAAGTTTTTCCCCTCCTTCGAGCTCGTTAAAACTATGAAGAAGGGATGAGCCATTCTTTTCCCTCTTTTCCTCGCTCACTAAACTGAAAAAGATACCCTGAGTTATCTTCATCTGACTCATTAATTTTTTTTTATGAAGGTATTGAGTTTGTTGTCGCGTGATTCATTAAAAATTCACGACAAAAAATGAGTTTAGTCCGTCACCTCGTACTCGTAACAAATGAGGTCGACCTCTATTGAAAATAGGTTTCTCTTTATCCGGGTTCAATAGATTAATTAACCGAAAATTAATTGATCTGGGTATACTATTAACCTTTTGTCACACCCGCTTAACAACTATGACAAAGGGACCACCATGGAGTTGCACTTTACGATGTTTTCAGACTCTCTAAATATGAAAAGACCACTGAGTTTTCTAGTCTGGACTCTTTAAATTACACATACAAGATATAGAGTCGTTCTTTTTACGATACTTTTTAGACTCTTAAAACATGAAAAAATCGACGAGTTTGCGTGTCTTGACTCATTAAACTAATCAGATAAGGCAAAGATTCATTCTTTTTGTGATCCTTTTCAGACTCTTTAAACATGAAAATATCGATGAGTTTACCCATCTAGACTCATTAAATTAATCAGATGGGTAAAGTGGACAATACAACTGTATTATGTATTAGAAAGTGTGGTTTGGCAGTAGTCATTCCTTTGAACATGTCACTCCCTCAGATAAACCTTCCTTTTGATGGCCTCTCAATATGAACCCTACAATCCTATAGGTTTTAGCCTATGTAGCCTGATGTAATTGCATCTCTGTATCCTAACACTCTGTAGTGTTCAAGAGTCTAGTGCTCTTTGGTTAAAACCGTTGTCATGCCTTCTATTGTTCAAGGGTTACGCATTTGTTTCCTCCATCAACCGATCAAACATATCCTTTCATCATGCCCTTTGTTGAGTAGACCCAAATACTCAAAAGATTCCTCAAAAAACAAAATCATTCTTGTCCCATTTCATGTCGATTGATGTAGGACACATCATTTCCTACCTTTCAACATGTTTCTTCCTATCGACTTCAACACTCTATCTAGGAAGATAACCCAGAAGCACATTCAGTGCCTTGGTACTTGTAGACATTAGTGGCAGGTTACCTTTTGTTTGATTAGGGGTTCTCATTATTGGCTCCTAGTTAAGCGATTCTACGGGTGTTCAACAACAAAGACATCTTTCACATTCTCTACTTTGTACTGTGCATCTTGGAGACCATAACCATTATCGGTGGCCTTCCTCGCATCTGTTAATGGTCTCCCTTATTGACTCATAATCAAATGATTTCGTGCATGTTCGACATCAACACATATTTTCACATGTATCGATCTATGATGTTCGGTGAAGTGGATATCAAGACCTTGGTTAGAGGCTTGCATCATTCAGCCTTGTTTCCTCTCCCAAGCTGCGGATATTGTTTTTTGGAGATAGTTGTTTCAGAATGATTCTATTATGACACTGGATCCGCATTGTGCTTATTTGCCGCTATAATTGTTATATCTCTTTGGAGAAATTACTCTAACATAGCTACTAAGCATGGGAATGCCTGACTTAGGACATGATTTTAGCAGTTTAATATATATGTGTTGTATCAGGTTTCCCTTGCCGTCCGAAGCTTCTTTCTCTCTAAATTTTGACAGAAAATTACAGTTTTAGTAACTTATTTCGGCCATCGTCTCTGCCTCTGATCTCATACTTTAGGGGGCATCTGTTATACAACAAAAAGACCTCCTCATCAACTCAGAAGTGAAAGACATCCTGACTGAAGCAAAGACCACAATTGCAAGCCTTGACTCCACACTAACGCTGGTTGCACACTGAAAACCTGCTTTATAAAGCTTGTTACCAAGCCTAAGGGTGCCTTAGTGACCCTACTAACTCAAGTTGTTACACCAGGGGCAGCGTTAGTGAAACTAAGGGAAGTTCCAAGGGTCAAACCAATGAATTGACTCACAAATATCTAGATATGTGTCTCTAAATTTACTCAAGAAAAGTAAGGAAACATCCAAAAATCAAACTATTTGGAGAAATTCCAATCTGAAAAAGGAGGCAAATGGGAAAGAGCTAAAAAGCAGGGCAAGTTCATTGCTTTTTCCCTAGTGAACTCTATGAGGAGCTTGGCAACCCAAACTCGATTGCTACATAAGAAGTGAGAGGGTCATTGTGAAAGGGGTCAAATCATTTGAAAGGATAGCCTACTAAGTTGTTGAGCATTGACTCATATATGAAGAAGTGAGCTAGAAGAGAGAAATAGAGAGAGAGAAGCAGAAGGGGCAAAGGAAGACTGATACAACAGATGGTTTTAATCACTCTTATGTTATTAATACAGAACTGCAGTTGTGTTCCCTACTCCATAGTGTCGATAACATTGTTCATTGAGTTGTTCATTCGATACTTGTTTAGATGAGTAGTTTAGTTGTATGCAAATAGATTTTCATTGTGTATTCATATATTGTTTTTCAAGGTTGTGTGCGGTGATTGTGTTTGCCTTTCCTTTGTGTAGGAATTGATTTGGAGCCGGCTTTGAGGGAGTTCTTCTTGGCTACATTGCGATCTCCAAACAAATATATAAGGAGACTTAAGTAATCCTCTTTCCATACTTTGTTAATTTATATTTGTAGATGAACATGTGTATAACTTGGTAGCTTTTGCAGATAATATTACAGTCTATAAAAGGTCCTCGGAAGGCCTTTGAGGGTAGTTTTCATTCTCCATACACCTTGCATTTTACCCCATAGCATAGGGATATCTGTATGACTTGATGTTTGGAGGAACACTTACTAGAATCAAATGAATAGCATGATCATGATCACGAATAGGTGGGAGACCTTTGGGAGTCGCAAATCTCTGGAATGATTGTCCAAGACTTTTTGGAGATCTGGAGAAATCGATGGTTTTGATGTTGGAACCTCTAGCGAACATAATTGTGCAAATACACCTCATTGTTCCTTCTTTAGAAGCTTTGTCATACCGTTCGATCTGATTATCTTTCCCAGTTTCCCTGCAATACCCCTTAAGTCAGCTTCCTTTCCTTCTGCAGAAAATTTCGTGAAAAGTTCTTGAAAATCAAAAGCTATTGTACCCAAGGATTATAGCCATTAGACTCCTAGCACAACATCAGCACCACCCATTGGAATGGAAAGCATTGGGATATTCAATAAATATTCTCCCATGAATAACTTGATATTATGGCACTTTCCAGAGAAATTTATGGTTCCTCCACTTGCAACTATCACTTGAAACTCTATTGCTGGATATAGGAAGCAATTCAATTCCTTTTCTATCTTACAATGAATAAAATTATGGGTACTTCCCAAATCAATCAACACTATTACCTTTTTCTTCTTGATATGTCCTTCTATCTTGATAG
>APFE031324774.1:21101-35757 GCA_000404065.3 Pinus taeda | reverse complement strand
GTGCTGACCCTACAATCTTTAGGGACCACGTTTCATCAATTTTCAGACTGGATCCAAGAGTACAAAACAAACATTACTGCAATACAATCACCAACTTATACTTGCATCATAATTCATTAAACAACCCAATACTGAATCACTGCAATCCTGTCATCAAGTACACAGAAACAAAACCAGAGCCCAGAACTCTGCAACAACCACCAGAATCAGCAGCAACCTGAAATATCAAATCTTATTAAGCATACACTACTTCACTGTACCAAAACCGCGTGTATACGCGCTTTCACCAAAGGCAACCCACGTGCAGATCTAGAAATAGATTCTTATGCCTTCGCTGTCAGATCCGACCCTTGCCAAAACGTCGCGAACAGATAACCAGCAATACCAGATCCTCTCACTTCATCAGACACACCCACTGCACACACTTTGCCTAATGATCTTCTCCTTATATAGCCTTAGGCCTTGCTCAATACCATGGTCCAAAACCATAACAAACCAATGCCATCAACTTCGAAACTAGGGATCAACACGTCCGTCGAGACACCATGGTCCAAAACCATAGGCACAACTTCCAAGGAATAACCGCCACCGACCAAAGATAAGTTTTCCACATATACGCGCTTTTACTGAAGCCAACCTGCGTGTACACGCTGCTTCTCCTTGATTAACCTGCGTATATCTCTTTCTTGTCCTGCTGTACTGAGATCTGTCCTCTGATTAAGTTGCCATCACCTGTACCAACCTTTGAGCACCTGTAACAACCTCTGAGTGAGTTGCCATCAAGGACAACACTTGAAACATAATGCCAACAATCTCCCCCTTTGGACTTGATGGCAACCACCACACCAAGTCACTCTCCCCCTTTGACATCAAGTGCAAAGGGCGTACCAAGATATTCTCTTCTTTGGTATACCTTCTACTGTCCATACTGCTGTCCATACTCCCCATGAGTACATGCTGAAGTTTCTGATTTGGCTCCCCCTTTGTATATGCCAAGTTGTATCAATCCATCCATGCTCCCCCTGAGCAGATGCAGGTTCTAAGACCAGCCATTCAGATCTGTACTATAAGCATCAGCCTGCAACAAGATGTATTATTTAGTTTCATCAGCAACTTCTAACCATAATGCCAACAATGAATTATTTTGTAGTATATGCTCCCCCTGAGTGTGAGCCAACCATGACTGAACCATTTCCTGAGCTTGTTCTGCTGCCCTTTATGCTCCCCCTTAGCCTGAGCCAACCATGACTGAACCTGGGTCTGTTCTGCTGCCTTTTCTCCATATACGCGACTGTGCAGCCTGTAACTCGCGTATATACGCTACTTGTCTTCATTATATCAGCGTATGCAAGGAATACTGAAATTCATCACTTTCAGATTCCCCTGTGTCTGTTATGTCAGCTGACTGAGTTATGCCACACTTTTCTGTCTTCTTCAATTCCTGAAACTGTAATGATGTATGGTCCTCTTGTTTTGAATTTTGAAATCTGCTCCTGCATTCCCTTGCTTTATGTCCATAGTTGTTGCATGTATAACACCTTACATTTTTAATGTTCCTTCTAACACAATCAATTGCTTTGTGTCCATATGCATTGCAGGCAAAGCAATATCCTCTGAAATACCTGGGATGCGATGATCTTTCTTGCACCATTCTACTTCTACATCTGGCTGCAACATGTCCAGGATTATGACATACATAACATTCAACATTATTTAGTGGAGGAAATAATCGTCTATCACGTCCATAGTTAGGAGTAAAGAATCTTCCTTGAGGAATTTCTTTCCTTGGTTGTTCCTTGTTGGGCATTTCAGATTTCTCATTAGAGTTTCTTGCGTCACCTTGTGAACTAGATTCACCTTCAACATATTCATGAAAACCAAGACCAGTCTTGATAGCAGGAGACCTTTGATTATTTAGAATATCATTCAAGGCTTTAGTACTATCTTGAAATCTTAAAAGCTTATCCTTTTCTTCTATTTTACCTTTCAAGATATTTACCTCAACTTGATGTTGTTCTTCCTTTTTCAGATACTGATTCCTTAGGTCTTCTTCAGCTTTTCTCCCTTCTTCCAATTGTCGCTTTAGTTTGATCACTTCATGTTCTTGATTTTCAAGATCTTCTTTTAGAGAGAGGATCTTTGATTCAAGTTTCTGAATAGTTGTGCTCTGATCCTTTGCTATATCCTGCAATTGCTCCCTTACCCTGGTTTCTGTCTCCAATTGTTCTTTTAATTTGGTAACATCTTCAGTTTCTGCATTCTTCTTTTCATGTGCCATGAGACTTTTAATATCTTCGCTATTATTGGATGAAGCATTCTTCTTTTCATGTGCCATGAGACTTCTAATATCTTCACTATCATTGAATGAACTTTTAATATGGGTATAATAGCTTCTACCATATTCTTCATATATCTTTCCTTTGTTATGAGGGCATCTAGCAGCATAGTGACAAACTCTACCACATAGAAAACATTTGAAAGGTAGCTTACCTTTGAACCGTCCAGTTCCCCGTTCAAGATTCTTGACAAAATTTACCTCATCTTCTTCCTCTGATACTTCAAATGCGGCTTCTGATGGTACCTCTTGTCGCATTTCAAAAGCAGTTAAGATCCCGTGAAGCTGTGACATGGTGATTTTCTGTACATTCTCCTTTTCTTCTATGGCGGATACTTTAGAATCAAATTTAGCAGACAGAGATCTCAAAACTTTTTCAACTAAGACAACTTCCTCAAATTCTTCACCCAGACCCCTCATACAATTCACAATCTCATCCATACGTAGGAAATAATTAGCTATGCTTTCATTACTATGCATCTTAAGAGTTTCATACCGGATTCTAAGAGTTTGAAGCTTTGCTCTTTTTACCTGATCATCTCCTTCGTAGCTTGTAACGATTTTGTCCCATATTTCTTTCATTGATTTGAAATGCATGATCTTCATAAATTCTGATTGAGTCAAACTACTCAATAGGACAGTAACAGCTTTGGCATTGAGCTCATATTTCTTTTTCTCTGCTGGATCTATAGGAGTTGTTGATGGGAATTTGTATCCTCCTTCTACGATTCCCCAAACTTCTGCTCCAAGTGATTGTAGATATGCAGTGGTTCTTATCTTCCAGTGAGTAAAATTGTTCCCGTCAAAGACTAGTGGCCTGATGTGTGCCTCTCTTTCCGGATTAGCCATTTTGATGGATCTTTTCCTTCAAGCGATCAAGATTCCTCTGAAGGACCTGCTCTGATACCAATTGTTGGAAATAATACTGAGAGGGGGGGTGAATCAGTATTATCAGATCAGATAAAACTTTTCAATTTCATACTTAGATTCATATACGCTACTTCAATTAAGTGAACCAGTGTATACACGTGACTGTGTCTAAAGCAACTAGCGTATACCTAGAGATCTTATAATTCAGTTTGCTTAATCTTCAGTAAATGCATCAGAACATTATTAAGCATATTAACAATAAACAGGTGCAGTATAACAGAACAGGACATCACACAAGAGCCACACACATGAACACCATGATATAAGGTGGAAACCCAATGTGGGTGAAAACCACCTGCTGCAATTCGTTTCTTTCTTATTTAATGAGAAACTTCTTTTACAATGTACTGGTGCAGTCCTTTACCAGTATGCAGGCTACAACCTGCAGAGGGCTACAACCCTCTCTCGTTTTCCAACTACTTCTGGAAGGGAGCTACAACCCCCTCAGCTCTTGTACTAGCTGATCCATTTACTAGTACGTAGGTGCTGACCCTACAATCTTCAGGGACCACATTTCATCAATTTTCAGACTAGATCCAAGAGTACAAAACAAACATTACTGCAATACAATCACCAACTTATACTTGCATCATAATTCATTAAACAACCCAATACTGAATCACTGCAATCCTGTCATCAAGTACACAGAAACAAAACCAAAGCCCAGAACTCTGCAACAACCACTAGAATCAGCAGCAACCTGAAATATCAAATCTTATTAAGCATACGCTACTTCACCGTACCAAAACCGCGTGTATACGCGCTTTCACCAAAGGCAACCCGCGTGCAGATCTAGAAATAGATTCTTATGCCTTCGCTGTCAGATCCGACCCTTTCCAAAATGTCCTGAACAGATAACCAGCAATACCAGATCCTCTCACTTCATCAGACACACCCACTGCACACACTTTGCCTAATGATCTTCTCCTTATATAGCCTTAGGCCTTGCTCAATACCATGGTCCAAAACCATAACAAACCAATGCCATCAACTTCGAAACTAGGGATCAACACGTCCGTCGAGACACCATGGTCCAAAACCATAGGCACAACTTCCAAGGAATAACCGCCACCGACCAAAGATAAGTTTTCCACATATACGCGCTTTTACTGAAGCCAACCTGCGTGTACACGCTGCTTCTCCTTGATTAACCTGCGTATATCTCTTTCTTGTCCTGTTGTACTGAGATCTATCCTCTGATTAAGTTGTCATCACCTGTACCAACCTCTGAGCACCTGTAACAACCTCTGAGTGAGTTGCCATCAAGGACAACACTTGAAACATAATGCCAACACTTATGACCTTTAGTGTATTTGCTATCACAACTGTAACAAAGCCCTTTTACTCTTTTTTCTTCCAATTGTTATGGTGTCAACCTTGTAGGTTGTGGAAGGCTAGGGGCAGCAACACTTCCATATTTATAGTTGTGAGTGTAGGCTTCCTAGTTGCCATAATTTTGCTTTCCATTTTTATTGCTAACTTGAATGCCTTTTCCAATGAATCAGGTTCCCAAAGGCGAACCTCATGTTGGATATTATCCTTTAAAGTCCCTATGAACACATCAATCCTATGCTCCTCTAGAATATCTTTTGCCCTTATGTTCAATTTTTGGAAGTCCTCAATGTGCTCCATCATGGAACCCTTTTGTTTGAGATTTATCAATTGGCTAAAAAAGGTGTTTCTTTTTGTATCCTCATAATGTGCTATCATTTCTTCCATAAAAATTGCCCAAGTGACAATTTGTTTACGAGAAAAAAGCCATCGATACCATACAAACTGATTTGGTTCCAAATATAAAGTTGCAATACGTACCATTTGTGTGTTTTTCACATTATAGAGATCAAAAAATTTCTCCATCTGTAGTATCCATGTTCCAGGATCCTTGCCATCAAACTTTCTCATATCGATTTTTGGAACATGGTGGGTCTTCAATCCAACATTAGTCTATGAAATCAGGATTAACATTTATTTTGTTCTCATCATGAGTTTTATTTGCAGCCCTTTCACCATTAGTGACTATTTCTTGTAGCAGCTTATTCAAATTTATCTTCAATTCTTCCATCTTATCGTCCATGCCATTCATCTTGGCTTTCATCTTAGTGTCCATGCCATCCATATTAGCTTCCACACCATCCATATTAGTTTCCACACCATCCATCTTAGCTTCCAAGTCATTCATCTTCTCTTCTACGTCTTTCTTTAAACCATCCATCTTAGCTTCTATGTCTTTCTTTAAACCATCCATCTTATTTTATGTTACCTTTTGTGTGAGTGAAATTTGTTGCACTTGGTTTTGTAATATTGATATATCATGTTGCATTTCTTCCTCTTCTTCATGAGTCATGCTAGAGATTTTAGGTTGCTTACTAGGTGTTTCCATTTTCTTTCTTCGGGGCATCAATTACTAATAATAATGCTTCACTATGCCCTTTGAATTCCTTCAAACTAATTTTTCAAACCAAGCTTATGCAAAAATTTAAAAAATACACACCTTTTTTCACTTGTAGGTGCTTGATATTGAATCTGATTTACCTCTGTAATTTTGGATCTCCCAGTTCAGAAATCATCACCTGTAGTATCCCTCTGCGTCCTCTTTCCAATGCCACCAATCTGATCAAAATTGTATTCTCCAAGGAAGAGTTATGCCAAGTCTCCCATGGTGACATGATTATAGACTAGTTCATGAGTACGACATGCCACGTGTCACTGTTTCGACCTTAGCACCTAAAACTAATAAACAGAAAACTAGAGCTCGTCCTCTTTCTGAAACTTCTTACGTGATTTTAATCTGATTCTCAATACAAAACTTATGACGATTTTCCCCAGGTCACCTGTTTGGAATGTAATTCGGGAGTGCAAAAACTCCAACTTCCTCAAATCATATCTCTGCAACTATAGTGATAAAAGCTATGAAATTTGGACCCGAAGTTCAGAACAATTTCGGGCGAAATGGGTTTTGTTTTTAGCTTATGAAACGTCGCAGAAAAAAATTTATTGCGAAAATGGCACGATGACCAATTTGGAGCAGTGAAACCCTAGAATCCAGAGCTCTGATACCAATTTTTATGAAACCAGCTCACAAAAAGATAGAAAAGATAGATCAATGCCTTAGAAATAAGCCTCTTCGAGGGGGCAACATTCTTTACATTACACAAATGAAAAATTCTTAAATGATTCAAATGACAAAACCTCCTTTCTATATATAGGAGTCTACGGATCACAATATAACCAATCCGACCTAACAATAATAATATAAAGACACACAAATAACAATAGAGGGATTCTATGGGGCACAATAATAATAATATGGGGACAATAGGGTCACAATAATAACAATAAGGGATACAATGGCAATAGTAATGGGGGGATCACTAATATTATAGGGACCTAATAGACCATGCACTAAGCCAATAATTGCCATATTTATGGCCCTATCATGTTATTAAAAATACCATATATATTCATACATGCCATTGACTCATGAGGATTTTCTGACGACTACACCGCAGAGGCTCTTGCATGGATCAATACTCAGAATTCCCCTTCTCTAATGTATTAATGACATGACATGACATATACTGACATATATTCAATGTCACCTCCATGCGGAGGAATTCAAACTTTGCAGTTGGGGGCAAATCTTTGAAATGAAAGTTAAAACTTACCAGTCCCAGGTGTAAACTTTTGAAATAAAAATAGTTGAGCGCCCGGTAATCGCTATTTCGATTGGAGCATCAACACAGAAGGGGTCATCTTCTTGGTTCTGACGACACAATTCAATTTGGATAGAGAGTTGCATCATTCGGTAAACTACAAAGATCATATATCTTTTTGAATGATGTTTTCCCATGGCCTGCCATTTCCACAGAGTCCATCAACATGGAGATCATTCTTCTCTTTGTAATCTAAAATAGATGTCCTGTAAATCAAATAAAGTAAGGACTTGATATGGAAATGTTTCTCTGGACTTCTGCTCCATCACGACACCGATTACCTCATTTACCATGAAGTCTAATAGAACCTGCATGGTACTCATCATGGCCGATATTATTCCATCACTCATCATTTTTCGAACCTCCTCAAAAATGAACCCTTTTGATGTCATTTATCGAACAGGATGTAAGGTAACCCTAAGTTGGGTTCATCCTAAAGAGATATCAGTATTAACACCAAGCATGTTAAAAGAAATGGATGAAGTATTCAAGCAAGTTAAATAGAATTTGAAAATAATCAAAGATCATCAGAAAATTTATGTAGATTTGAAGAAAACTTAGAAAGAGATGTATAATGTGTGATATCATGTATATTTAAGAGTCAGTCCTAATAAGAGAACACTCAAAATTGGCAGTTGTGTTAAATTAATTCCCAGATATTGTGGACCCTTTGAGGTGTTAGCCAGAGTTGGGCTTGTAGCTTATTAGCTAGCCCTACTAGCCAACATTAAAATTCATATTGTATTTCATGTTTCTTTGTTGAAAAAAGTATGTACAGGATCCATCTCATGTAATTGATTAGCATGTTGTAGAGGTGGAACTAGAGGGAGAGTTCCTAGCAGAACCGTTACGTATTCTAAACGAAAGGAATATAGATGTAGATTATTATGCAATTACGATATTAATTTGATTAAAGAAAATTAATTAAATAAATTTTATTATAACATCACATATGATATAGATCTCATTGTTCACAATATAAATCAAATTCCAACCAAACATGTCAATAGTGATCATGAAAGACTAACTAACATACATATATGTGAACAATATAATTAAACAATTATTTTCAAAGCAAAGACACAAAACGTAGGACAATAGTACCCAATAAATTGTATATTTTCTCATTGTGGAACTACAATTCATTCAACTTATATTGAGAAAAACTTAAAATACAATAGTGCAGTTTCAAATCGCTTCTGTTCAAAATGAAAAACCCCTTCCCCCATCTCGGAAAGGGGGATTTATGGTCTTAAAACAAAGGAAATAAAAGCAAACTCTTCCCTAAATCACTCACTAGAAATAAACAGTAAAATAAACTATGATTTTTTTGGAAAACCCTATGAATCTAGGATGAGGACTGCCCAATAGTAAGTTGCCACAGCGTGTGTAAATGTACAACATGCTCGTAAGTTTTGAAAGATGTTTAGGCTTGATTCTCATATGACTGGTGAAAATGGATGACTTCAATGGTGGCATCATCAATGTAGAAATATTGGACAAACAACGAATCACCAACCATTGGTTGTGAGTCTTAACAAGAAATTGTTAATGATTTTCAAGGTTAGTTTTGGTTAACTTCTCGATTCCTTCTGCCATTGTGTTGCTCTTTTCCACCCAAGTATTCATGATTCTCAAGGTCAATTTTGGGTAACTGCTCGATTCTTCCCACCATTTTGTTGTTCTTTTCCACCCAAGATTTTCATTAATATCTTTACATCCGGAAGCAAATCATATGGATAGTTGTAAATCATGTTTTCTTGTAACAGAGTATCATTGCTAGATTCAATGATAGAACTAGAAAGCTCTTAGGCCTAATTGATTGCAACCTCAGCTTGTTTCATTCTCATTTCCCACTCTCAAAAAATTATAGTCTTATGTACCTCATTGATTTTAGGCAGATTTGCTTCTCTAACTTCTCTACTTTCTTGCCAGCTCAAAAAATCAGTTAGTTGATCATTCACTTCATCAAAATAATTCATCATATCATTTCATTGATCCACTAGAGAGTTTCCTACCTTGCATTGATCTTGAATCAACATGAGCTTGTTGCAGAGGATCTTCTGTTAATTTCTGAGCAGAGTATTTAACTTTTTGGCTTCCTTCTTAAATTTTGTCATTTGAGTATTAACTCAATTATTTTATCCTCTTCTACATATCCTTAAGTTGGTCATATTTCTCCTGCATTTCTTTGTCATGTTTTCACTTTCAAAGTATCAAATTTATTTTGTAGCTCTTCTATCTAATTTTGTAATTGCTTCATAATCCTCTACTTCTCAGCATGAAGTTCTTGTTCCGATGAGGTAATATTCTCTTCTTTTTATCTCAGCAATTCCTAGACTTTTGTTTCTTTATCTATTGTGGAAGAGGCATATGCTCCTATAAATTGAGTCAATTCGCCTAAACCTTTAGAAGGTGTAGCAAAGGAACCTTTCCACAAGACTTCAAAGGAAGAAAGCTTGCTAGGAACCAAAGAATTAGATTTCTCGATCTTTCTTTGACGATTCAACACAATATATCATCCACAACGCATGAACAAATAATTTCCATCTGTGCGGCAACTTTACAACAAGATACGATAAGTGTGACACTGAAGATACACTTCGCGACAACCATGACGACACTTGTGCGACAATGCTCAAAACTTTGGAAATGAATGTGACAGATGCTTACAAGGTTAGAAAAAATCATTCGCACAAAGATGACCTCTTGAAACCACTAGCATAGGCTTATATACATGATGTGATAACCAACCTGCCAAAAGACGACAATTTTCCCAACTTGCGAAAGGGAACACACCACTCTAAGAAAACACATGGCATGATTTCTAAAGTTTGTGATGATGATAAATAAGACCAAGGAAGGATCCAAAATTGGGTATAGTCCAAAATTTTGGAGGGGGTTGTAGCCGCTACAACACCTTGCTGTTGGGAGGATGCAAAAGACTCTTTGCTGAGAGAGAATATTCAGACTTGACCACTAGTACAAAATGACCAATTATTTACTAAAAAAACAACAAAAATTTGCATATAAATGACCATTTTTCAGTCGGTGACCAACAGTAGCTAATTTACAATATCTTATAACGTGACCAAATTTTAGTCATTTTTAGCTTAGTCATTAATTGGTTTCCTCAATTTTACCATCTAGTGGTATATTTAGTCATTAATTTGGTCATTGATTTTTCATTGGTTTAGTCATTAATTGTCACAGTTAATGACCAAACATACAACAAAATATATTACTATATGAATCCTCGAGAAAACCAATTAATGACCAAATAAATATGACCAAAATGTTGATCGTGCTATAAGATACTGTAAATTAGCTACTAATAGTCATATATATGCAAATTTTAGTCATCATTTAAATCCAATTAATGACAAAAGATATATGACTAAATTTTAGTCGTGTTATAAGATACTGTAAATTAGCTACTAATAGCCGTATATATGCAAAATTTAGTGATCATTTTAATAAAAAATGTATCATTTGCAGTAGTCATTTATCTTTTTTTGGTATTTTCATATTCATTATATAAATGACTGATTTAATAGTTTATATTGATTTCATTCATAATCATTATAAACGACTAATTCAATCATATATTCATTTTATTCGTGTTCATCATTAATTAATATAAACGGCTAATTTAGTAGTTTTAGATTGATTTTATGTGTTTATTATTAATCAACATAAATTAATTAGTATGATTTTGTGACTAAATTTTAAAAAAATTCCATACAATGTGCATGTTTATCTAATATGATAATGCAAAGTTATATATGTTATTACGACACTAAATAATAACAAGTGCAAATAAAAATAATTTCAACCATATAAATTTTATTATATAACATATCAAGTATTACAATATGAGTTTCCAACTTAATATCAGTTGGACTACATTTTACACATGAAATATTGTTTTATCATTTCAAAACATTATCACTATGTTGCCAAAGCATTGCAAGTGAATTCACCAACTCTGAAGCCTTGACCACCAGTCTCTTGTTGGCATTATGATACAGGTATTGTCCTTGATGGCAACTCACACAGATGACAGTTCACAGTGCAATAGGTTCACTTACAGATCAGACTCCAAAGATTGAAGAAAGAGAATGGTTTAACAAGTATACACTGGTTCACTTTGTCCAAGCATCGTATATACGCGGGTTAATAGAAAAAAAGGAACATATACGTATACATGCACTCCCATAGGAGGAAAAGCATGTACGTGTTGGAAAACCAAGGTTTTGGTCCAAGGTATTTTGGTGCAAGGTATTTGGTCTGAGGTATTGACCCTAGGTATTTGGTCCAAGGTATTGGTTATAAGTGGTTTTGGTCCAAGGTATTGAGAAAGGCCTAAAACCCTATAAGGAGGAGAAGACCATTAGGCCATGTGTGCAAGCAATGAATATCTTATGAAGAGTAATACCAAAAGCGAATATGCATGTTATGGGTTTATGGTGCTTTGCTTGATCTGAACTAAGGGTGAACCTTAGCGGTTGATGGGGGATTAGATCTAATGATGGATTAGGATCATGAGACCTAAAATGAATTATTATTATATGGTGTGGTCATGGATAGTCTAGATCTAAACGCTAACGTGTGATTTACACTGTAAATGTTCTGATTTGTGTATGACTGAAGTCTGGAATAAGTTGTGATGTTTTAAGTTAGCATTTGCAGGTCTGTATGCTGGTTTGCTTTGGTAAAAGCGCGTATGTACGTTGGTCAGTCACATACAAGTAGCGTATACATTATGAAATATGATATTTGAAGTTGCAGTAGGACTTGGTTGTTGTTGCAGAGTTCTGGGTTCTTCTTTGTGTTCTGGTGACTGTGTTTTGGTGACAGTGTTTTGAATCTTCAGATTGATTGATTTTGATCTTGAGTGATGATGGGTTTTTAGTGATTGGTTGTATTGCAGTGGTGATTGATTTTGAGATTTAGTGTTGCTGATGGGTCTAGTATGAAAATTTTATGAAGCAAGGCCTTCAAATTGTGGTAATGTGTTCCAGGAGTATCCAGTCTAAAAATTTATGAAATGTGCTCCCTGGAGGAAGTGAGAAGGTCGTAGCCTTCTCTAGGTCGGCGCCTACATACTGGTAAACATATCGGCTAGTACAAGAGCCAAGGGCTTGGATCTCCCTTTCAGTAGTAGCTGGAAAATGAGTGAAGGTTAGATCCTTTTGTAGGTCCGTGCACTAGTAAACGGATCGACTAGTACAAGAGCTAGGGGGTTGTAGCTCCCTTCCAGTAGAAGCTAGAGAACAAGAGAAGGTTGTAGTCTTCTACAAGTGGGTGTTTGCGTACTAGTATGAGTCTGCACTAGTACAATATTGTAAACCGGTTTTTCTTATATTAAAAGAAGACAGCAGTAGGTGTTTTTTCTTGCATTGGGTTTCCACCTTAAATCTTGGTGTTCATGTTTGTTTCTTATGTGTGATGGTTTGTTATGTTATTACTGCACATGGTTACTATTTATATGGTTAATGAAGTACTGATGCACTGATTAAAGATCAACATATGATGAATTAACTGAATCATAAGTTTGTTGGATATACGTTGGTTACCTTAAATACATTTGTGTGTACATGTGAGTTACCTTCAATGAAGTAGCGTATATAAGTTAGAGTATGAAAAGAAAAATTTATTGATTTGACTAATACTAATTCAACCCCCACCCCCCACCCCTTATTAGTATTATTTCCAAGAATTGGTATCAGAGGGGGTCCTTCAGAAAAATCTTGATCGCTTGAAGGGAGATCTTTCAAAATGAACAATCACAAAGGCATGGGATTTATCACACCACCAATCTTCAATGGGGACAACTTGGTATATTTGAAAACACAAACTAGAGCATATGTTCAGTCACTCGGAGCTGATGTTTGGGAAATTGTGGAGAAGGATATCAATATCTGGCAGCAATCCCCACAAATCCAGTAGAAAGGAAAACATATGAAATCAATGCCAAAGTTGTCAATGCCTTATTGGGAAGTCTATCAGAATCAAAATTCATCAAAGTCATGCAGCTCAACACAACCAAGGAAATATGGGACAGAATCATTCAGAGCTATGAAGGTGACTCCCAGGTAAAACATACTAAACTACAAACTCTCAGAATCCAGTATGAAACTCTCAAGATGCATAGTGATGAAATCATTTCTAATTATTTCTTGTGAGTAGATGGGATTGTAAATAATATGACAAATATGGGCAAAGAGATAAAGGAAGCTACTTTAGTGAGAAAATTTTGTGATCTTTGTCTTCTAAACTTGAGTCAAAAGTGTCTACCATAGAAGAAAAATAGGACCTTCAAACTATTACTGTGACTCAACTCCATGGAATCCTAACCGCCTTTGAAATGAGAAAAAGAGGTCCATCAGATATGAGACAAGTTGTTTTTAAAGCATCTGCAAAGGGAAAATAAAATGAAAAGCACAATGAATCAAGACACATTTTAGAAGAAGAAGATGAGGTAAATTTTTTCAAGAAGCTTCAACAGGGTTCTAGAAGATTCAGAGGTAAGCTACCATTCAAATTCTTTGATGGTGGTAGAGTCGGTCATTACGCTGCTAAATGCCTTCATGTCAAAGGAAAGATGTATGCAGAAGATAATAAAAGTTATTATACTCATGATGGTAGTGATGGCTTGTCCAATAGTGATGAAGATGATCAAGAAATTAAACTACTCATGGCGTATGAAAATGATGCCTTAGAAAAGGAAAATTTCCTTAAAGAAATCAATCAACTCAAAATCAATTTGGCAGAAAAGGATACAGTCATAAACACAGTGACACATCAACTCATTGAAAATGAAAAACACAATGAAGTGTTAGAATGTGAAGTAGTAAGTCTACGAAAATAACTTGAAAAGACAAAGACTCGGGATCTTAGATTTTCTAAAGGATCAGAAATGTTAGATGAAATCATCAAAGCTCAGCAGTCGCCTATTATAAAGACTGGTCTTGGTTTTCATGAAGCTGACTCTAGTTCACAAGATGAGGTAAGGAAACCCAATGCAAATTCTGAAATGCCCAACAAGGAGATAAAAGGTCAACCCCATCAACAACCAAGGAAAGAAAGACTTCAAAGAAAAACATTTCCACCTAACTATGGAAGGGATAATTGTTTATTTTCTCTAAAAAATAATGTTGAATGTTTAAAATGTCATTATTTTGGACATGTTGCAGCCAAATGCAGAAGTAGAATGGTTCAAGACCGCCACACAGAAAGATCATCAGTTTTCAGGTACTTTAAGGGATATTGTTTTGCTTTCAATATGTTTGGTCACAAAACTATTGATTGCGATAGAAGGAATATGAAACATGTAAGATGCTATGCGTGTAACATGTTTGGACATAAAGAAAAGGAATGCAGGAGAAAATTTCGGCCACCATACCAAAAAGAGAAAACATTATCATAATCCAAGGTACTGAAGAAGAAGGAATTGTTGTCAGAAAGATGTGGCATAGCTCAATTTACATAAATAATAGACCCAGAGGAAGCTGAAAGTGTAAAACTTCAGTATTCAAATTCTCATACGCAATTATTTGTTGAAAATAATACTGAGAGGGGGGGTGAATCAATATTATCTAGTTCTTTTAACAAATCTTCCTTATTTACACTTTGAATTATTTTTGCATATCAGTACCATAAAATAATGAGCAAG
>APFE031324774.1:0-12989 GCA_000404065.3 Pinus taeda | reverse complement strand
AGTACCAGTAAGTCACCCAGATAACCAGATCCACAATAACAGTAAATTAAACCCAGAACACCTTATCAACAAAAAAAATCAGTCAACAAAAGATCTTAAGACTGATACGCAATTCCCTTTTCTCTGGCCTACGTCGCTACGCACTTCACCTTCTGTGGTGCCGCGCACCTCCACAGCTGCGCCTTCTGTGGCACCTCCACATTGCGCCTTCGGTGGTGCCTCTGTGGCGTCTCCTGTGGCACCTCCGAACTGCGCCTTCTGTGGCGCCTCTGTGGCGTCTCCGCACTGCGCCTTCTGTGGCACCTTCGCACTGTGCCTTCTGTGGCGCCTTCGTACTGCGCCCTCTGTGGCGCCTTCTGTGGCGTCTCCTGTGGCGCCTCCGCACTGCGCCTTCGCACTACGCCTTCTGTGGCGCCTTCTATGGCGTCTCCGCACTGCGCCTTCTGTGGCGCCTCTATGGCGTCTCTGCACTTCCGCAGCTGCAGTGTTCGAGAGATCACCCTTCACAAATTCGCTTTCCACTTCACTTTCATATAGATCGAGCTTTTGAAACAATAACCCAATATTTCAGATCTTAAGATATTCAACCCAAACGCATACCCAAGCCAAATGATCTCCTTTTCTTTATATAGGCAAGCTCTTCCTCAAATCATGGACCAATACCACGGGCCAAAACCATAGGATCAAAAACTGTGGACTAATACCATGAACCAACCATGAAAGTGCGTGAACTTTTCTCCACATGAAATAAACTTTTCTCTGCATAAAATTCCGTGAACTTTTCTCTACATGAAATAAACTTTTCTTTGCATAAATTTCCGTGAACTTTTCTCTACATGAAGTAAACTTTTCTCTGCATAAAATTCCGTGAACTTGAAAATAACTTTGGTGCACTATAATTTATCATCTGAGTGATTTTCCATCAAGGACAACACTTGTCTCATAATGCCAACATTATTATGAAGGGAAGTCTCATATATATGTGAGTTAGAAGTTGCACAATCACTTATGTGGTGTTTTGAAGAAGAAGCAATGGGACAGACTCAGGAAAAGGGGTCTGATATGGTTCGATCAATTATCAATTATCTATTATGTTTTGATTGATGATGGTTACAGTCTACCGATGATATGTGGAAGTATTTTTTGCCTTCATAAGATGTTAAAAAGTTGATGAATAATTGGTTGATGGTGATGCCTTGATGATTCTTACTGATATTTGCAATGATCAGATCTGGCAATGAATGATTGGCACAGGTTCAAGGGGAGCATCTGTTTCTAATAATGAATTGTTGTCATTATGTTGGAATATCTTGGTACATGAAGATGCTTATATTTCTTGATCCACATAGTTGTTTTGATTCAAATAACTCTTTTAATGATGTACATATACATGTTGTTGATCTTGATGTTGATGGTGCAGATCATATATGGTGTATGATAGTTGTTGATGATTATAATGGTCTTGCTTAGATTATTGGTCCTTGTTATAAATGTCATATATATCATTTGATGTAAAGGTCATGAAATACCTATTTTGTAACCCCATTATGGGAAGGATGATGTAATAATTTCCATTTCAATCATGTATAAACATTTGGTATATCCCCACTTGGTTGGGTGGATGAGTCAAAATTGGTGTATCTACGCTTGATTGGGAGATTGATGTATGTATGATTCATTGGTGATAGGAAGGTCATACTCACTTAGTTGAGTTATAGAGTCATGTTATTTTTTTGAAAAATATTTATTGCAGACTATGCATGTGCTCAGGGGGAAAATGGACGGTTTAGTACATCTCAGCATGTACAAAGGGGGAGCTTAATTAGAGAATCCAGCATGTACTCAGGGGGGAGAATATCTTGGTCTGCCCTTTTCCCTTGATTTAAAAGTGGGAGAGTGTCTTGGTGTTGTTGTTTCCATCAAGTCCAAAGGGCAAGATTGTTAGAATTATGATACAGGTGTTGTCCTTGATGGCAACTCACACAGATGTGTTGGGTGTGGAGCATGATTATTTAGAGGTCTTTGTTTCAGTCGGATGTATACCCCAGGAAGTTTGTACACCCCACATAGGGGGGTCGGGGGGGACTTGTCCCCCCCGCGGGGGTTTGGGGGAGTCGATCCCACCTGGCTGGGGGGTCTGGGGGCTAGCTATCCTCCAGTGGAGGTTTCGAGGGCAGCACCCCCGAAGCTAAAAACATATGTAAAATTGCCTTGTAAAAGTATAGTAATTTCTAGTCAATCTGGGTCGTTCATTAGGCGGATGATCTGACGGTAGAACTTATGTTTAGTTTAGGGTTTTTTTTCCCTAGAAGGCAACCCCTCTCTTTGTATGAGGGCATTGTATTGAGGCTGCGTAATAGATGTGTATTCTCCGAGAGAGAAATAGAGAGGTAAGACTGTGAGAGAAAACAGAGGATATTACAGCGGATCTTCTGTAGGTTGTGTCTCTTCATTTTGCTAGATAATAGAAAGGAAGGATTGGTTGTTCGGGGTAGATGTAGCCCAAACTAGGTGAACCACGTATATCTGTGTCTCTCTGGTTTTATGCATTTTCTGTGTTTATATTTATGCAATATTCTATGTGTTTCATTGCTCTGTAACATATAATTTTCTAACAAGATGACAGTTCATAGTGCATCAGGTTAACTTAGAGATCAGAATCTAGAGATTGAAGAAAGAGAGTGGTTTAAGAAGTATACGTTGGTTTGCTTTGTCCAAGCAGCATATACACGCGGGTCAACAGAACAAAAGTTGCGTATACGTATACACGCACTCCCACAGGAGGAAAAGTGAGTACATGTTGGAAACCAAGGTTTTGGTCCAAGGTATTTGGTCCAAGGTATTAGTCCAAGGTATTGGTCCAAGGTATTTGGTCCGAGGTATTGACCCTAGGTATTTGGTCCAATGTATTGGTCCTAAGTGGTTTTGGTCCAAGGTATTGAGAAATGCCTAAAACTATATAAGGAGGAGAAGATCAATAGGGCATATGTGCAAGAAATGAATAAGTTATGAAGAGTAAGATCGAAAGCAAATATGCATGTTATGGGTTTATGGTGCTTTGCTTGATCTGAACTAAGGATGAACCTTAGCGGTTGATGGGGGATGAGATCTAATGATGGATCAGGATCATGAGACCTAAAATGAATTATTATTATATGGTTTGATCATGGATAGCCTAGATCTGAATGCTAACATGTGATTTACACTATAAATGTTCTGATCTATGTATGAATGAAGTTTGGAATAAGTTGTGATGTTTTAAGTTAGCATTTGTAGATCTATACGCTGGTTCGCTTTCTTAAAAGCGTGTATACATGATGTTCAGTCATATCCAAGTAGCGTATACATTATGAAATATGATATTTGAAGTTTCTTTAGCATCTAGTTGTTGTTGCAGAGTTCTAGGTTCTTCTTTGTGTTCTGGTGACTGTGTTTTGGTGACAGTGTTCTAAATATGCAGATTGATTGATTGTGATTTGCTTTAATGATGATGGGTTTTTAGTGATTGGTTGTATTGCAGTGGTGATTGATTTTGAGCTTCAATGTTACTAATGGGTCCAATATGGAAATTTGATGAAACGAGGCCTTCAGATTGTGGTAATGTGTTCCAAGAGTATCTAGTCTAAAAATTTATGAAATGTGGTCCCAGGAGGAAGAGATAAGGTCGTAACGCCAGTGCCTACGTACTGTTAAACATATCAGCTAGTACAAGATCCAGGGGGTTGGATCTCCCTTCTAGTAGTATCTAGAAAACGAGTGAAGGTTATAGCCTTCTGTAGGTCAGCACTTACGTACTAGTAAAAGGATCAGCTAGTACAAGAGCTAGGGGGGTTGTAGCTCCCTTCCATTAGAATATGGAGAACGAGAGAAGGTTATAGCCTTCTGTAGGTGGGTACCTATGTATTGGTATGAGTCTGCACCAGTACAAGATTATAAACAGGTTTTTCTTATATTAAAAGAAGACAACAGTAGGTGGATTTTGTCCCGCATTGGGTTTCCACCTTAAATCTTGGTGTTCATGTGTGTTTCTTATGTGTGATGGTTTGTTCTGCTATTACTGCATATGGCTACTATTATATGGTTAATGAAGTATTGATGCACTAATTAAAGATCAACATATGATGAATTAACTGAATCATAAGTTTGTTGGATATACACTGGTTGCCTGAAATACAATTGTGTGTACACGCGAGTTACCTTCATTGAAGTAGCGTATATAAATCAGAGTATGAAAAGAAAAAGTTATTGATTTGACTAATACTAATTCAACCCCCCACCGCCCTCTCTCCGTATTATTTTCAACATCTCTATGAGTGTGTATTATGCAAGATATTATCTCTAAGGGTATCACTAGATAGATTCTCTTCTCTCTTTCATTTCGCATTTTTCACTCCAGTGTTATTGTTCTCCTCTTTCTTAAATTGCTGCTTCTTACCATCAATATTGAGTTCCTCTCCTGAAAATGAAACCAGATACAATGCAGAGTATAAGACATGAAGGACGATGAATACATGAACATAAAATAAAGCAAAATATAAAAGATTAATACAACATATACCTCAACATTCGATAGTGGCCACTATGCAGCTAGATGACCTATATAAACAAAACAAATAAAACATCACCATAGAAAATAACACCTTAGGAACTTAGTATTCAACCTTCAACAAAACCTTAGGCACAATCATACCAACTAAGTTACATGTTAAAAATATCATGCAATATATAACTTGTGAAAACAAATGGAAAAAAAATATTAGTGTAAAAAATGTCCTTATTGCTTGTTCTAAAAGAGTCATGTTCCTTAAATTTGGATATTCTTTTGGCCAAAGTAAAAGTTCCTCGCTATTATGACCTATGTTTTTAGGATCATGAGATTGATCCAACATCATATTGGATTGTGGAGACAAAATGATTCAAATTTCAAAGACGAGTACCTCACTTGGTTGAATGAAGGTACAAGTTGTGAGTAGTGTCAAAACCTTAGGGAAACGGAACACTAAGGCCTAAGAAAATATATCACCACTTTTCCACTAAAAGGAAAATTTTCAATCCCACAATGGCCTCTCAGAGTACATTTCATTGGATGGATATCACACTTTGAGAGATTATTGTCTAATACAATGAGAAGTGTACATATATTGTCACAATGCCCCTCACAATCGAACCCTATAGTTTTTTCCAATAATATTAATCACATTATACTATTTAATTATAAATTATGACTATAAGATAATTATTAGTTTTAATAATTAGTCTGAAATTGTGTTTTTAGTATTTATGTATACATGAAAATATTCGGAAAAAAAAAAGGTACATTTTGTAACTAGTTAATTTCGAGTGAATCTAAATACACAAGAAATTATGGTGCTTCGACGTTTCTCTAGCATTATCCGCTCATTGTACCAATTTCTCCCATGTCCTCTACTAATTTTGGTGAACTCCTCTTTGATGATGTCTAATGCCAATATAGTGGACATTTATCCTTAGTGTTTTTCTAAGCCAAAGGGAAGCTCCACAAGTAACAACCAAAATGTGGCCTCAAATATATTATTGGGGGCCAAAATGTAGTAACTATATGACAAGCCAAGAAACATTGCACGTTAATCATTTTCCCTTTAATATTGATTAATAATTTCTTTGCATGATCATGTAATACCAAAGTGTCAAGTAGGGTCATTTAAAGTCAATCATCCATCAATATCACCTTTGAGAGTGTTTAGTATTTAATACTTCCTATTACACACACTATAGATCACCAACTTCAATGATAACAATATAAACACAACAAAAATGAAATTAAAAGAAATGCTAGGAAGTCAAATGCGACTAATCTTGAGTCAAGAAAATACCAAGCCCTTCACATTAGGAAGGCATTCTTAGGCACTAAAAAAAAAATCCTTCCATTGCATCATTTTCACCTTTTCTTTAACTTCTTTAATTGATAACATAACTTTCAGAAGAAAACAAATTCATTGAAAAATGTCTCAAACTCCTAACAAATTTTTGCGTGATTGTCGTATCAATTAAATAGAAAGGCAATAATTCGATATGCTTTTAACTTGCGGAATATATTGAAGAATATGAAGCTTTCTCATCCCTTACTTCTAATCAAATTTTAATCTGTGGGTTCCAATCAAGTAACCAATTTCCCTCCAAGATAGATAAGAGATCACTTTGGAGGACTTCTAAAAGCATTGGGCTAGTAGAAATTGAATTAACTAGGAGGAAATTGAAGCACTTTAGTGGGTGCTCAAAAATATTTGAACGCAATTGAAAATGATTTTATACTCCATCCACACATTTCAAAATAGAATGCATTCAGTTACATCTCATTTATTTTCCACCTTTCTGTAATATGTAATTCTTTGAGAAAGAATAGAGCATTCATGAATATTGTCTTGGAAGGGGACTCTTCATAATCCTAATAAGTTGGGCTCTAACAAATAAACAATTTCATGTAGTCATTAAATTTTACATGGTATATTCACAGGGGCTCCACTGGGGAGCAATACCATACCACGTGGGTTCATATTGGGGGATATATATTGAGGAAAAAATGGCATAATATATTGGGGGATATATAGGGGGTAAAGGGTTTTTATATTGGAAGGTATAAAAATGGAGTTCAGAGTTAATGAAAAAATATAAAGGGGTATAAAAAATGTTAATGAAAAAATGGATACCTACAATATCTAATGGAAGTAGGGGTTTTTTAAATTGGGAAGGTGTATTGGGTTCGTATTGGTAGGGGGTTAAAGAATGTGATTTTTAGGGGTATTTTCCAATATCTAGTCAAATTAAGGGTGTTGTTTAATATGTCACGAATGCACATGATAGGACAAAGGTTCATTGAGTGAATCCCCTGTCAATATATTTCAGTGATTAAAACGACAACTTTATTCTTAATCTAGTTACAACAAAAATAAATTCAACCCTAACTAGTTGGGATCTAACAAGTCAAGAATTCCATGTAGTAAAGTAAACTTACATGGTAGATCCCAATTATTTTCAATGACAAATTTATTCTTGATCTTATTACAACATAGATAAATTCAATAGTACATACATATTTCTGTATTGAACACATTTCGAGATTTCATAGAAATATAATGATACGATTTACCTATAGGATTTGTCTCCATCACACAAACCTCTTTTTGTAATAAAATTATAAATCCCATGTCAACATTCCTCATCCCCGACATACCAATTATTTACAGTGGAATACTTTATCATTTCTCCCTCGATGCAATAGAGATCCACTACTATGGCATGGAGATGATTGGTGTCATAAAAGGGTGCATTTAATCCTTCAATATATGTCACGAAACTCCTCTCACCACACATAACTCCTCTCATCTACAACAATAATATTCCTTTCAAACTTCTTGGTCTCTATCTCATTCATCTTGAAATAAGTGGATATTTCCATGGGTGACAAAGTGTGTTTAGGGATTTAATAGAAGGAACTATCACTAAAAAAAATAATATACAATGCACCATAATAGTTATGAGCAGGAGGAACAACCCTGCTAAGCTACTTCCTAACTACATAAAGGTACTCTCGAATTACCTCTTATAACAAACAAAAGATTACATCAACTGCCTATAGAGTCTACCTATGCATGGTAGCAATGAAAAAACTATAAAAAAAAAAACATCTACAACAATGTTGGTCAATCTATTCTTCTAGTCAAGGGCATGCCCAAGTTTTAAAAAGTATCAAGCAAGTCAGGGTCCACCTCATCCGGGCTCCTCTTCTTCTTCTAATCTCTCTGTTTAGGTTCATAATGATGGGAAAGGTCTTGGAAATTGATGGGTGGGTAAAAGTTATCATACAATTTGGGTTCTTCCATTTTTAATCATTGAATCGAAATTGCAAAAGCCATTCAGGTTCATTCTTTTTAGCTGAAGTTAACCTAAGCTTTAAAGAGTTGTAAGGTTTAATGGATCTAATTATATTCTACTTAAAATATAGTAGTATGGTTTAAAATTGTATGCATTGAGATCCGAATCTAAGGATGAAACATAAAATATTTTATGTTCATGATTACAAGAAATTTTAATTTCATGTAACAAAATTTGAGGAAGGTCTAGCTTGTGCATCCTACCAGAAAATTTTCTTGCATCACCTGAGCCCTTTGAATTTGGGCATGGTAGAGTCCACTACAAAAAAAATCAAACACTAAAAAAAGGTGAAAAGAAAAAATAAAATTCCATGCATTTTGACCCTAAAAAGTTAGGGAGGATCGAACTAATGTGTACAATAAGGAGATGCAAAATGCTTAGTTTTCCATTGTCCTTTGATGAGTTGTTGGCTGCAATAAAGATTTGCATTTTCATAATCATTAAACCATTTGTACAATAAGGACACGCAAAATTCTTACTTGTCCATCGTCGTTTGATGAATTAGTGGTCACAATCAAGATCTGCATTATTATAATCATTAATCCTTCAACTCTAGATAAAATTTATGATTTGATCATAGAAACCCTCGAAATTGTTTACCCATAAGAACAAAAATCATATTTAGTAAAAAGGAAGAACTCTCCATAGTCCAAATTCATACCCATGTAAAAATTACCAAAATCTTAATAAGGACATGCAAAATGATTACTTATGCATTGTCTTTTCATGAACTGTTCAAGGCAATCAAGATTTGCATTATCATAATCATTAAACCCTCAACTCTAGATAAAATTTATGCTTTGATCATATAAACCCTTGAAATTGTTTACCCATAAGAACAAAAATAATCTTTAGTAAAAAGGAAGAACTCTCCATAATACCCATGTAAAAATTACTAAAATCTTCAAGATCTGCATTATCATAATCATTAAACCCTCAATTCTAAATAAAATTTATGGTTTGATCATATAAACCATCGAAATTGTTTACCCATAGGACAAAAATCATCTTTAGTTAAAAGGAAGAACTCTCCATAGTCCAAATTCATACCCATGTAAAAATTACCAAATTCTTCAAGATTTGCATTATCATAATCATTAAACCCTCAACTCTACATAAAATTATGCTTTGATCATATAAACCCTTACCCATAAGAATAAAAACCATCTTTAGTAAAAAAGAATAACTCTCGAGAATCCAAATTCATACCCATGTAAAAATTATAAAAATCTCCATGACAAATGGCCTTTCCCTTCCTCCATCTAATCATTGATGCTCTCCTCAGGTGTTTCCCATGCAAACTCCATCTGGGGTTCGAATCCCATGAAATCCATAGATCACGTTAATGGTCTTCCTTCTTCTAGCTTTTCCATCTTGATATAGGCAAGGCAGAGAAAATGTAGTGCTACAATGTGACGTTGTAATCTGTGAATATTTTATTTGAGCCCAAAACTAAACTAGAAATGAAAAAGAAAATAAATATTTATAATGGAAAAAATAAAAGAAATATTTATAATATAAAATAAAATATATAAATTGAAATTGGGTTAAATGGTTTATTTTTAATAAGAATTTGTTATTTTGTGTAAGACGCTAAGTTAAAAAGAAGAAGAAGAAGTTAAAAATTATATTGGAATGAGTGTAAACATTTAGATATGACCTCAATTAATAATAAAAATTTAAATTAATAAAAATATCAAAAATCAATTTGCTATATTTTTGTTTTGTTATTAACTCGTGAATAGGCTTTGTTACAATGCCATGGGCCAATACCATGACTTATAAATACTATAAGTCCAAAAACAATAACTTATTTCACAACCAAAATATTTTATAACAATATGACAAGATTCTTAACCATGGATATTCACCCCCACATTACGGTAGATATTATTAACTTGTAAAGAATAGCATTTGTTACAATACCATGGGTCAATACCATGGATTATCAATACCACATGCTCTGATACCAAATGTTATGAAACCAGCTCACAAAAAGATAGAAAAGAGAGATCAATGCCTTCAAAATAAGCCTCTTCGAGGGGGAAACATCCTTTACATTACACAAATGAACAATTATTAGATGATACAAATGAGAAGACTTCCTTTCTATATATAGGAGTCTAAGGGGTCATAATATAATCAGAGCCGACATAACAATAATAATGAAAGGGCACAATAATAACAATATGGGGACTACATGGGCACAACAATATAATAAGGGGGTTTTACTAGAACCAATAAGGGGTTACACTAGTATTATAGGGACTTAACATCCCCTCTCCTTCAAAAAGTGTTGTCCTCAACACTTGAGTAGTTCTTGATGCTTCTGTATAAACTCTTCTCCTCCCATGTGGAATATTCAAGGGGTAAGTTCTTCCACTTGATGAGATACTTTGAAATTGATCTATTTCGTAGCTTTTGATTTCTCAATTATGTGACTGCTTCAGGTTCCAATATGATTTTTCCTTCCTTATCATGTTCTCGCAATAATGTTTGAACTGCGATCTTCTGCAACTTTTGAATGAGTTCCCACTCCTTTGGGCATATGGATATACGTAAGGCCTGATGTTTGGAGGAACACTTTATGGAATCAAATGAATAGCATGATCATGATCATGAATAGGTGGGAGGCCTTTGGGGGTCTCAAATACCTTAGAATGATTTTCCAAAACATTTTGGAGATATAAAGAAATACATGATTTCGATGTGGGATCCTCTAGTGAACATAATTGTGCAATTACTCCCCGTTGTTCTTTATCTAGAACCTTTGTCATGCTGTTAGAGTTTATTATCTTTCCAGGTTTTCCTTCGATACCCCTCACTTAAAAGCTATCATACCCAAAGATTGTAGCCATTGGACTCCTAGTAAAACATCAACACCACCCATTGGAATGGAAAGCATTGGGCCATTCAATACATATTCTCCCATGGATAGCTTGATATTATGGCACTTTCTAGAGCAATTTATGGTTCCCCCACTTGCAACCATCACTTGACACTACGGTGCTAGATATAGGAAGCAATTCAATTCCTTGGCTATCTTACAATCAATTAAATTATGGGTACCGCCCGAACCAATCAACACTCTTACCTTTTTCTTCTTGATATGTCCTTCTATCTTGATAGTTTTAGGAGTGGTAATTTCTTCCAATGCATTACAAGATATGTTCGGATTGATTTCTTGAGACTCGATGTGATCTTTCAATTCTTAAACATTTTTCTTCTTGATATGTCCTTCTATATTAATAGTTTGAGGATTGGTAATTCTGTCCAATTCATTACAAGATATGGTTGGATTCATTTCTTCTTTCTCGATGTGATCTTTCACTTCTTGAACCTTTTTCTTCTTGATATGACCTTCTATCTTGAGAGTTTTAGGAGTGGTAATTCTTTCCAATGCTTTACAAGATATGGTTAGATTCATTTATTCTTTCCCTGGGGTTGGTTCCTAGTGTATATACTCTTCTTTTGACGTTTCTTGATCCTTTTCTTCCTCCTCTCCACAATCAATGTGAAATAATTTCTTCTCATCACACTTATGACCTTTAATGTATTTTTTATCACAATTGTAACAAAGCCCATTTTCTCTTTTTTCTTCCAATTGTTGTGGTGTAACCCTTGTAGGTTGTGGAAGGCTAGGAGAAACAACACTTCCATCTTTATAATTGTGAAGGGTAGACTTCCTTGTTTCCATAATTTTGCTTTCCACTTTGTAACAAAGCCCTTTTTCTCTTTTTTCTTCCAATTGTTGTGGTTTGCTCTAAAGAAGGTGTTGCTCTTTGTATCCTCATAATGTGCTATCATTTCCTCCATGAAAATTGACCATGTAACAAGTTGTTTACAAGAACAAAGCCCTTTTTACCATAAAAATTGATTCGGTTCTAAATATGAAGATGCAATACATACCTTTTGTAACAGTGGTACACCATGTAGATCGAAATATTACTCCATATGTAGTATCCAATTTACTGGATCCTTTCCATCAAACTTCCTCATATCACCTTTTCTTGATTTCAGGATCTCGACCTTGAAATGACTGTAACTTTGTACTTTTAGATCTCAAAGTTCTAAAATTGTCTCCTCAGTAGCCCTCTGAGTCCTCTTTATAACCCCGCAATTATGATCAGAATTTAATTCTCCAAGAAAGAGTTATGCCCAATCTCCTAAGATGACCTGATTATATAATGTTTTAGTAGAGCAGACTTGTACGATGTGCCACGTGTCCCTATTTCGACCTTTGGATCTGAAGACTATGCACAGAAAACTACAGTCTGTCCTCTTTTTGTAACTTCTTATGAAATTTTAATTCGTTGCTCAGAGAGAAAGTTATAACGATTTTCCCAAGGTCACCGTTTAGGATGTAATTCGGCAGTCTGGAAAAACCCTAATTTCCTTAGATCATATATTTGAAAATATAGCAAGACAATATCTAAAATTTAGACCCAAGATTCAGAATGATTTCATCTCAAATGGGTTTTTTCTTTCGCTTCTGAAACTTTGAAGCGAAAAGGTTATAGAGAAAATATCATGATGACCTATTTTAGATGAAATTTTGGAGCTTGCAAAAACCCTAACTTCCACATATCATATTTCCGAAAATATAGCAAGTAAAGATCTAAAATTCAGACGTGCGGTTCAACAAGATCTCTTCTCAAATGGGTTTTTTTTAGCTTTTGAAACGTTGTAGAACAAAAATTATAGAGAAAATACTAAGATGATCTGTTTGGAGCAGCGAAACCCTAGAATCCAAAGCTCTGGTACCAAATGTTATGAAACTAGCTCACAAAAAGATAAAAAAGATAGATGAACGCCTTAGAAATAAGCCTCTTCAAGCGGGCAACCTCCTTTACATTACACAAATGAACAATTCTTGGATTATATAAATGACAAGACCTCCTTTCTATATATAGGAGTCTAAGGGGTTATAATATAATCAAAGCCGACATAACAATAATAATGTAAGGGCACAATAATAACAATAGTGGGCTTCTATGGGGCACAATAGTAACAATATGGGCACTACATGGGTACATCAATATAATAAGGGGGTTTGTACTAATAATAATAAGGGGTTA
>APFE031324767.1:21119-55021 GCA_000404065.3 Pinus taeda | reverse complement strand
TTTACCGGACCAAGAAAGCATCAAATGGCCAAGTTAGTCGATATAAGGCACGAATGGTAGCAAAAGGTTTTCAGCAAGTACATGGTGTTGACTATGATGAGACTTTTTCTCCAGTGGCAAAAATGGATTCCATTCAGCTAGCTCTCTCCATTGCAGCAGCAAGAGGATGGGAGGTGCATCATATGGATGTGAAGAATGCCTTTCTTCATGGTGATCTTGAGGAGGAAATCTACATGGAGTAGCCACCGGGATACATGCAAAATTCATCTCTGGTATGCAAACTAAAGAAGTCTCTCTATGGCCTCAAGCAGGCACCTAGAGCATGGTATGCGAAGATGGATTCTTATTTGTTATCTCAAAATTTTGTACGCTGCAAATCTGATTCCAATGTTTATTTTCTGAAGAAAGTTGACTCCTTGTTGATCATAGTACTCTACGTAGATGATCTTTTGATAACGGGTAGTTCAGCTTCTGTCATTACTAACATCAAAACTGCATTGCATAAGTGGTTTTCTATGACCGACATGGGCTTGCTAAATTTCTTCCTTGGACTAGAGATCCATCAGTGTGATTTTGGCATTACCATTTCTCAACCAAAATATGCCAGAGATCTTTTGGCACGATTTCACATGAGTGACTGCAAGCCAGCAGCCACACCTTTCTTATCAGGGATAAAGCTTGAGAATGGAAAAGACACACCATTGGTTGATTGCACATTGTATCGCCAGCTTGTGGGAAGTCTTCTTTATCTCACTCACTCCCGTCCTGATCTCTCCTATGCTGTCGGAGCAGTTTCCAGATACATGCAGGAGCCACATGAGTTACACTGGAACGCTGCAAAGTGCATCCTTCGATATGTCCAGGGGACAATCACCTATGAGGTTCATTATGCAGCCAATTGTTCTTTGAATCTCATCAGGTTCATAGATTCAGATTGGGCTGGCGACACCATTGATCGCAAGTCTACTTCCGGTTATGTACTTAGTTTTGGATCCGGCCCAATTTGTTGGTCAAGTAAGAAGCAGGCTGCCATCGCTTTATCATCAACAGAGGCCGAGTATAGAGGAGAAGTCAATGCCACTATTCAGGAAATTTGGCTACAACATTTCCTATCTGAGCTTGGGATTAGTGTCCATCATCCAACTGTCATCTGGTGCGATAATCAAAGTACGCTAAAGTTTTGCAGAGATCCAGTGCAGCAGCAACGTACCAAACACATCGAGATCCACATGCACTTCATTAGAGAACTCATTCATGATGGGATCATCGATCTTCAGTACTGTCCTAGTTCCGAGCAGATTGCTGACATCTTCACCAAGACTTTCACTGAGTAGAAGTTTCGATTCCTGCGAGATCGTCTCGGGGTGAAGGACACGACTGCCTAGCAGTTGTCTTTTCTCTACTTTTGCATTATATTTTGAGGGGGGCTTTTGTTCCCACTGGGTTTTCCCTCTTTCCTACTTTTTTATGCATTGTATATGGGTACCTAAAATGGTCGTGTTGCCGAGACTCATTCATTTTGCATCACACTCACCTAAGTTATGCTTAAGGGGGGGTGTTGGTGTACATACACTTAGACTAGCTGTGTTGGTGTACATGCACCTAGATTAGCTCCAGTTAACTTATTGCTTGCATGTGGCACATGTACACATTAACATAAGATAAAGCACACTTAGCTTTAGTTAGCTTTAGTTATTCAATGTACAACTAAGCTTAACTTAGTTGCTTTTTATGTATTTATTCTAAAACTAATATTGTAGAATCAATTTTATTTCATTCTTTTCTCAATTCTTGCTCGCTTCCTTCCTTCTCTTGCAAGCTTGTTTATTGTTTTGCAGATCTAGATCTGTGTATCTCAAAATCTTACATGATGCCTTTACTAGCATCAATATAATGGCGCCTTTATAACCTAACTTATAATTTAATCGCTTTAGAATTTACTGTCATGCAAATTGTTTCCTTGAACTCTAATTTCTACATATTCTTCTCATAAGTGTCTTCTCATATGATTTTGAAGGAGAAAGTTCCTCAATAAAGATATTGAATATAAAAAATCAGTTAAAAGATCACGATTTTAACCATTAACGGTTAGATCCTTGGACTTTATGAGAATGATGGTTTATAGTTTTAATTCGAAAAATAGATTTACAACCTTGAAATCAAATTATATAAACATAAACTTACCTTGGTGATGTCTAACTGATAACTTAAAAATTTACATTCAATATGAATAATTTATTATTTTTTTAACATATGAAACTATTTATAAAAATATTATAATTTGTTCTAACTATATTTAACATACGTTCCATATTGCACTGTACATGTACGGATGCCATACAAGCTTCAACGTTGGTAATTTTTACATTTCGACGGATGATATTTATAAAACACGCATGATTCATCTTTACTCGCCATTTTCGATATTGGGTACACAATATGACATTTTTTCAACCATAAACAAAGATTTATGAAAAACTAATTCAATTTCCAATATAAAATGCAAGATATCTAAAACTATTTCTACAAGAAAAGACTTTAATTTCCATAAATTCCACTTGAAATATGAAGTTCGACTTAAATTGGGCAATGCGTTTTAGGCGTGGTGTTGGAGTATACCAAAGTTCTCTACCCTTGCCCAATATGACTCCACTAAACCTTTCAGTCATATCCATATCTTCAATTTGTCCAAGAGAAACCTGTAATTAGAAACAATATGTCGAGCTACGCCAGACCAAACAGTACAAGAATCGTTCCCAATGGTTGTCTTCGGATGCTTCTTCTCCTCCTTACTCAAATGATTTCACGTGGAACATGCAATAGTAACATGAATGGAAATTTGGAGGCAGAAAGGCAATTTGAAAATGAAAATTTCCTGCTTGACCATCTATCCACTCGCCTTGTATAAAAAAATAGATATATCGAGTTCACATTATGTCATTAATTATTATGCAAAATATAAATTAAATATATCCTAAATTCAAATTATAGTAACTTAGAGTTTACTTTTCACGGGTAAATAAAAAGTAGTTTTTTCATCTACAATTTTAAATAAAAATTGTTTTTTATTATAAAATTTTGTCCCCGCAAATATCTGAGAATTCAAGTTTTTTTTCTTTAATATAATGTAATTCTCTTTTTTAAAAGCAATAAAAGCAAATTCTGTTTCTTGAAAATAAGTTTTTTTTATTAAAATCATTTCCATCCAAACATCTAACCATTTTAGTGGTTTTTACTATAATATCATTGTCTTCATTCAAGGCAATAGATACCCATTATATTTCTTGGTTTAAAATTATATATCCATTATAATAATCGGTAAATTCTTTCCACTGCAAGTTGTGTAGATAGACCTTTATTTCTCTGGGCAGAGAAAGCAGTAGCGTCAGATAGTCATCCTTTGTGTTGTTATTTAAGAATACGCCAAAAATTTAACAATTATCCAACAAAATGAAAAAGTGAATCGTTGAAAATAATTTTGAAATCCGTATTGCAATTGGGTATACCCATCTTTATCGGTGAGTCGGTGAAATAAAGAACCATTGACTCGAGCGAACGTCCATCTTCCATTAATTTGAAATAGTAACGGTTAGAGTTGGATTTCCCATCCTCCATTCGTTATAATTAGATTTTTTCCCTTTTCTTTTGAGGCGCAACTAAAATGAGTAAAAAACCTATGAGAAATAAGTTTACAAAACATCAAAATTCGAAAGCGCAAGGACAATCACAATGGTCCTCTAATACTATAACAAACTAGGCAACTAATGCTGTAACAGAGTATGCAGCTACAATTGCCTTATGACACTGACTATGCATATATCTTGTATACATTATCATCTCAAATTATACAAAATCTATTTTCGTAATTGCCCCTTCAGGTTGAAGGTGTTATGGCAGTGGCGCCCCTTTGACACTGAACAAGCTAAGGCGGTGCTGCTACGGTGAGGTGGTGTGTCACTCAATAATTTATTTGTTTGATCAGAGTAATTATATCCAATACTTCTTTTTAATTATATCCAATACTTCTTGTTTGATTTCACGCGGAGTTAATATGCGCAGTGCCCAGAGAGAAAATTTGGAAAAGGCACGAAGGGAACTTGAGGCTGAAAATTGCCTTGCCAGGCATCTAGGTGTGAAAATGGATTTGTAAAGAGTCGACATGGCGGTTCTATCACATTTTTAAATAATAAAATTACAATCCACCATTTCATTTAAAAACAAGAATAAATTATATTATATTAATTAATTAATTAAATAAACAATTAATTAAATGATTTAAAAAATATGTTTAATCTTAGTTTTTTCATAAACAAAATTTTAGATATATAAAGCTCAAATTTTGTCATTCACTGGCAAAATATAAATTAAATATACTATAAATTCAAATTGCAGTTCCATAATTACAATTTAATATTTACTTTTCAAAACTTAATAAAAATCAGTTTCCGTCTACAATTCTACATTAAAATATTTTTTAGTATGAAATATTTTTCACTCGAAATATAGGGAATTCAAGCTTTTTTAATATAATAAATCCCCATTATGTTTATTGAAAACAGGGATAACATTATATAACCTTCAATATACTAATAGTAAAGTCGAGAAATTTGCAATCGCAAGTTGTAAAGATAGACCCTGTCACGCCCCCAAGCCTACGGTGGTTTTTCAACCGTGCCGGAGAGGTGCGGCACCACCGAACACTTTCCTTTTAACAATACTCGTGCACATGGACTACGCCTAAATTCACTTTCTCCTACTTAGTTTGTGATTCTCAACCAAGTATTATTATGTTATATGCCTTTATACCAATGAACACCCATACACATTCATTATCCACAGCATTATATAAGAGAAATGCAACAATATAAAGGGAGGGGCAACTCCCTACAATATGAGTCTGCCCAACAATATATTATACAATCTTTCGTTTTTACAATGCACAAGTTAAATCTTGGGAAACCCCAAATTTATACTTAGCCAAATATACAACATCGGCAAACTCGGTTGCCCAGCTCGTCGGCACCTCCGCACGGTCGCCGCACGACTAACCAAACCTTCGTTCACCCTATCGCACCATCGTGTCGTTCGCCCAACTCGGGCGCACCTCAAAGTCACCAGACACGGGCGCCTCCCACCAAGGCACACCTCCGTCCACAAACCAACACTCCAAAAAGTCTTCGTCACACTTGCACGATGAGCGGGCGCTCACCCGAGTCACCAAGACGGCCACGCCACGTCATCGCACAAATCAACCCTCCACACGATCACCTAGGGCACGTCTTGCCCATCGCATTCACCTCCCACCAAGAGCTTCACCAAGTGTGACTCATGAAGGAGAGCACGTGAGCTATGCGCTCATCCTCTCCTCAAAATTGTGCACCAACCTTCTCTTCCAAGAGCGTAGAACAATGATCAAGTGCGAATGATCGAATGTCAAATGAGAGCAATGCATCTGCAACTTATACATGTCGTAGGGTGTGGGTGGGGCTGCCCAGCCGACCGCCCACACACCCCTCCATTGCATCGTTTGGGCTCTCCATCGAGTCGGCCACACCCCATCTCCATAGGTCGGCCTCTCCACCGCAAACGCTCCAACGAAGGGTATAACCAACGCACTTCCACCGCAAAGTCATGTGTTATGTCGCATAACTTCGTCGCATTTCTTCCGCAGCTCGTCGCATAACTGTCTGCATGTGGTCGTGCACGCTCGCCCGGCGTGTGCGCGCCCGGGCGCCTGATGCCCGCCCATCACACTTCACCGAGGGCGTTACATCCTCCTCCACCTGAAATCATTGCCGTCCTCGACAACATACCATCTTAGTAACCACCACCAAGATCATCCATGATGTCAACTCCTCCACATACTGCAACCGTCACTACAACATATGTAGAACCACTGTCTCCACCATGTCTCACCTCAGCAACCATCCGTCACCAAGATAACCCATACCAAGGTATACACCCATTGGTATGTCATATATCGGAAGTCATCTCAATCCATGATCATCAACCACCATGTCACAATATCCACATGTTGCTGCATCGTGGAAGGTTGGTCCCTCCATCTCAAGCTACATGCCCACTGCAACATATTGTGTCGACCTCATCATGTGTCATCCCCATGTGAACTCTGCCATGATACTCCAACACAATGCTAACATATCTCTGTACACTATTAACCCCCATGTCTGAACTAGTCGGGTGATCAGTCCAACTGTCATGCTCAAACCATGAGAATGCACATCCTCATGCCACCATCAGTCGTTCCTCAAAGCATTATGTCACATCCTGAACTCGATGAAGAATCCATCTCCATAAGTAAGCTATGCTCAGGTCCATGAAGTAGTCCTCATGTCATCTGCAACATGTCATCCATGATGTTTGCCGTCAATGTGCTACATGAAATCAGCCACATCTATCCCAATATCATCCATATGTGTGCCTCCTCCATATGAAGAGACCATCTCATCAAACTCCAACTCTTGGTGTGCCACAGCCAAGTCCACAAAGCTACCTCCATCACATCTGCAATGTGTCATCCCTCAAGTTTGCCATAGAAACAAGTATACACCTATCTCATCTATCCATGTGCTCCCCATGATTATAGATCAATCAGCTCCCATGTGTCAAAAGTAGTTGAGTCTCGGCTCAACCCATGCCCAAGTGTTACCACCAAGGCATCATCATCATCGTAACTCTATCACCTCAAAGTGTCTCATATCGATCATCCGCATCAAGTCACTCTTTCAAGTCACACCCATGTATGCACTTGAAAGTATGCACCTGCATCAAAGTCCCTGACCTCAGCTCCTCGATGCATCAGATTCTCCAAGTCCACCATATATGAGGTTTGCTTAGAAGTCACAACAATCTCATGTCATCATGAGCTCCATAAGCCATCCCCAATGAACACTCTAGCAAGCATACAAGTCTCAGCCCAAAGTCTCTGCAAGATGCCTCAGCTCTTCATGTAGTAAGAATGCCCCATAGTTTGCTCACAACTCCATCCAAGTCCATGGCTTTGTTGTACAAGAGTGCACAACCTCTCCATCGGCTCATAAGTAAAACATCCCCAATGAACACTCTAGCAAGCATACAAGTCTCGGCCCAAGGTCTCTGCAAGATGCCTCAGCTCTTCATGTAGTAAGAATGCCCCATACTTTGCTCACAACTCCATCCAAGTCCATGGCTTTGTTGTACAAGAGTGCACAACCTCTCCATCGGCTCATAAGTAAAACATCTCCATGTCACACTAGCAAATCCACCTGCACATCCCTTCTTGGCACTCTTCATTGGATGCCCATAAGTGGCATCTCTACAAGTGCTCATGCATAATGTCCCTGCATAAGACTGCAATGCTCCATGTCTCCAACCTGATGTCGGCCACACCCCATCTCCATAGGTCGGCCTCTCCACCGCAAATGCTCAAGCGAAAGGTATAACCAATGCACTTCCATCGCAAGGTCATGTGTTATGTCGCATAACTTCATCGCATTTCTTCTGCAGCTCGTTGCTAACCATCCGCATGTGGTCGTGCACGCACGGGCGCCCGACACCCGCCCGTTACACTTCACCGAGGGCGTTACAGACCATTGTCTTCGTCAAAGAAAGCACTACCATTCTATAGCCATCCTTTATGTATCATTTAACGGTACAGAAATATTTAACGGTTATCCAATAGATTCAAAAAATGATTCAAGGTGAAACAAATTTGAACACTATAATGAAATTGGATATACCCACGTCTATGAGTGAGTTGGTGAAATAGTTAATTGTCAAGTCGAAGTTGAATCCATCACCATTCATGTGAGAAAGTAACCATTGAGTTGAAGGCCCATCCTTTATTTTGTTATAATTGGTCTTTTTATCCCTTTTTCCCATCCTTTATTTTGTTATAATTGGTCTTTTTATCCCTTTTTCAATCATATTTTTACTGACCGTTTTCGATCTTGGGTAGGCAACACGTCACATTTTGTGAAAAAAATTCAATTCCGAATAGATGATATCACATTCTCTCTTAAAAAACACATATTTTAATATTTGGAAATAATGCTTATATTAATAAATCATTGAATTTAATTGGTTTTCAAATTTTGTTGAGATGCCAAACTTATTCCCATTGCAAGTTGCTCGGACTCATGGACTCATTGACGTGGCTAGCTGGCCCCGTTTCCGTTATTGTTTTCCCTCTCACTGTCGTACACATAAGGGCATGGATACATGGAGGATCCACCACTGATCACTATCAACATAATTATTGATGACCATACGGCTGACCTGGTACTATGAATGACCATCACATAGACGTCCATGGAGGATCCCGCCCTGGATCATCTCTAAAGACGCAGTCCCTTTCATTTCAAATTCGAAAGTCTGAGTCCGCTTGTTTGAAATTTGAAAGTCATTCATAATCCCTTCCCCGTGAGCAATCTATTGTGACTGTTGAACCCCAAGATGGGCAAAGGCAACTGGCGAAGGAGACAGAATAGTATCAACTCATCAAAACAATATATTCCAGTGCATAGAGGACCAGGATAAAGATTATCAAATCTCCCAACCCTGCAAACGATGTGAAGATGAAATATGCAAGTTGCAGGAGCTTAATGAAAGACTTGTTAAAGATAGATAATCATCAACTCATACAAGAATTCATATTCTTCAAGAGGCCTCAACAAATTTCAAGTCCAAGATACATAATCATCAATTCATACAAGAATTTACAATTCGTGAATGGAGTGACCATTGGATAGAAATTGATAAGGAATTGACACAACAGCTGGAAAATAGAAATGAGGAATAAGGCGCTGGGAATTCTAAACCTCGGCAACAATTGCACGAAGGTAAGGAAAGATTCACAAGGGAAATTTTTGAGAAAAAATAGGACTGCAAAGTAGTGTTTTCTGATAAACAGACTGTCGAAACTAGTGTTTAGCAGTTAACGAATAAAATTAAGGTCATGTTTCCCGAATTTGAAGGCGCACTTCAAGCGTGGGAACTGACAAAGAATCGGGTTTTCTTGCAGACTATAGCAACACGAAAGGAGACTGACGAGATGACTGAAAGTAGACTAATTGCAGAGAAAGCATGGAAGACGGATAAAGGAGAAGCTTTTGTCTTCATTAGGGAGGACGCAAGACATAAAAAATAAATTGAAGACATGTCTGCATTGAACCAAAGAGTTTTTTTTATTTGAATAGATTTTGGAATTTCAATTGAAGGAATACAAGGACAAAGGAATTTCTTCAAAATTTTGAAGATGACAAGACATTTGTGGGATTCCAGAATGCAAAAATTGCAAGGCAATGCTGCAGAGCTACGAACGAAGATTAATTCCAATGGTAGTGAAGGCAGATTGCTCTGCCAGAAAAATAGAGTGTCAAGTGATGAAGTAGAGTCCTCGAAGGCCTAGTTGAATGAGAATATCAGGAGAATAGCTCAAATTTAGGATGAAAAGGTTCAAAATTAGAAGGATCTACAACAGTATAGGGAAGAAAACGTTGATTTGCAATCCAGCTTGAATGATTCCAAGGGATCTACTGGGAAAAATTGAAAGAAACGCAATTGCGGGTTGTTGAAAAGAATAGTTTGGAAGGTATTATTGCAGAGATGAGAGCAAAACATGAGTTGATGGCTTGTGAAATGGGATCACTGACCCAAGAACAAAGAACTGAAAGTTGACTCGGAGCTCATTAAGTTTCAGGTGAATGCATTGGAATCTAAGCTGAATGACTCTGGAAGAGTAGTCTAGAATTATAGGCATTTGTGGGATAAGAAAAGGCGTAATTAAGAAAGTACTCTTTGTATAGAATTACAGAGGAAAAATGAAGATGACATTTCGCATTTGTGGGATAAGAAAACGGGAAATTTAGAAAATACTCTTGCAGAGCTGCTAAAAATACATGAAGATTTGATACTGCAATTGTCTAGAAAGAAAGCTATTGAAGAAAAATTACTCACAAGAATGTAAATGAAGGAATCTTCTTCAAAGGGGAAGGTAAAAATAACTAATTTAAGGACTCAGAACAGGTATTACTGGTATTCAATGACTAAAATCATTTTATTTTTAAAATGAAATCAGAATCGAATAACTTCTCTTTTGGGTCTTCAGAAGGCTATGAATGGGAAGATTCTAAAATTCCTTCCCGAAAATTAATTTGATTCGAGCGACTTATATACTTATGTAATTAGCATACATTATACCCATTTAACATGTATATAAACTCATTATATTTTACCATTTTATGAGCACATAATTTATACCTTATATAAATCGTTATTCACATATGTTTTTGAACAACTTACAAATATATTATAAGCCTTAAAAACAACATCAATTCTCAAAATTAGCGGTAACATTAAATGGTATATTTATTTGTTAATAAATCTATACAGGAATCCTCAAGTAGACTTAATAATACAAAAATAATATTTTACATAGTAATTTAATAATTATTAAATTTAAATTTAAGATTAAAATAAATTAATTAGTATTCAATATAATTTTAACTTTTCTATATATTTATAATTTGAATGGTAAATATTTATTTATTTTTAAAAATAATTAATATAACAGTGTCCTTATAACTTAATTTACAATTTAATCTTTTAAAATTTACTAACCCAAATTTTGAAATTGATTTTCATAGACTAAAAATTGTTTTTAGTAACTCTAATTTCTATATGTTCTTCTCATGTGATTTTGAAGAAGTTCTTCATTAAAGTTGTTTTTTATAGAAATTTGAGTCAAAATATCATAATTTCAACAAGGATTATATCATTACCTTTTATGCGAATGTTTTTCTTATGAATGAGATGATTGTTTATTGAATTCATTTGAAAAATAGATTTGCCAAAATTTTTACCACATATTTATCGAAATCTTGCCAACATTTCCACTATTTTCTTAGCAAAATTGTGACCTCTCTAAACCAGACTGGTTGGAATTCCATATACCCATCTTTATAGGTGAGTTAAGTAAAATAGATAAAAATTTAGCTAAAAGGGTCACCATCCTCCCTTTTCTTGGTTGCACTATCAACCTTTAAGATAAAATATTTTCCATCCTCCATTCATTATAATTGGCCCTTTTTCCTTAGTCCAATCATATTTTGTCTCATATTCTGCTATTTTGGGTACATAGTAAGTAACATCTTCTTAACACTAAACAAACACCTACCAAAAACTAATTCAATTTGCAATACAAAATACCCGATTTCGAGAATGGTTTCTACGAGAAAGGACATTTACCTCCATAGATTCCACTTGAAGTCTAAAGTCCGACATAACCTGTGAAATGAATTTTAAGCATGGTGTTGGAATGGGCCAACGTTTTTAAGCTATCCCTAATGTGACCTCATTAAACCTTTCAACCATACCCACATCTTCAGTTTTCAGTCCGACATAACCTGGGAAATGAATTTTAGGCATGGTGTTGGAATAGGTCAACGTTTTTAAGCTATCCCCAATGTGACCCCATTAGGCTTTTTAATAATACCCACATCTTCAGTTTTCCAATTTATTCCATCTAACAGAAGCCTCAGTAAAAGAGTTATGCCATACCAAAGAGTTATGCCACAACAAACTCTACACTAGGCGTTCCCAATTCCCAATTCAATTTGCAATACAAAATACTAGATTTCTAGAGTGGTTTCTACGAGAAAGGACATTTATCTCCATAGATTCCACTCGAAGTCTAAAGTCTGACTTAAGCTGTGAAATGTATTTTAGGCATGGTGTTGGAATAGCCCAAACCTTTCAAGCCATCCCCAATGTTACCCCATTAAACATTTCAATCGTACACACATCTTCAGTTTGCCAACTTATGCCATCCAACGGAAGCCTCCAATTAGAAGCAGTACAAGATCTATTCCACACCAAACTATATACTAGGTGTTCCCAATTCCCAATTCAATTTGCAATACAAAATACTAGATCTCTAGAATGGTTTATATGAGAAAAGCCATTTATCTCCATAGATTCCACTCAAAGTCTCAAGTCTCGCTTAAGCTTTGAAATGTGTTTTAGGCATGGTGTTGGAATAGTGCGAAGCTTTAAATCCATCCCCAATGTGAGGCCATTAAACCTTTCAGTCATACCCTTTTCCAATTTATGCCATCCAACGGAAACCTCCAGTTAGAAGGAGTACATTGGCTATGCCACACCAAACCCTACACTAGACGTTCCCAATTTGTGTCTTATTCTTCTTCTCCAATCACAATCTCGTGCATCTTCTTGTTCATGGTTCCAAGATTTCACTCGAAGTGAGTATCCCGAGTGTCAAGAAAAAAATTGCAGAATCAGAAAGGCAAACTGAGGATGAAAATTACTTAGCTAGGCATCTATTCACTCCCTCTTAAAACAGATGATTAAAATTTAAGGCCAAGATTCTGTTACATTTTTAAATGATGAATTTACAAACTACTATTTCATTTAGAACTAATTAAATTATATTATATTAATTCAAAACTAAATTAAATTACAATTATATTAATTCAATAAATTAGATAAATTAAAAAATTATCTAATCTTAATTATGAAAATTTAAAATATATGAAAGTTCACATTGTTACCATTCATAACTATACAATTAAAATATATATATATATATATATATAATATATATATATATATATATTCTAAATTGAAGTTCTAGTTACATAATAATAACTTAAAATTTACTTTTCACCGCTAAATGAAATATACTTTTACGTATGTCATTTTAAATAAAAATATTTTTTATTTTAAAATCTTCTCCATTCAAACATCGGAGAATTCATGTTTTTTAATTTAATATCATTGTTTTAAATAAAATAAATTAAGACGTATTTAATCTTAATGGTTTAAAACATGTTTAGGTAAATCGCGTTTACATCGTATCATCCAATCAGTGTCACTGTATAAAATATAAATTAAATACCATCTAAATAAAATTATCAAAAGTGAAAAAAAGGTGTTCATTTACAGTTTTAAATACAAATTAATTTTTGATTATAAATTATTTTCCATCCAAACTTAAGTTTTTTTCAAAAACAAAAATTAGATAATAAAAATTATTATTATATTAATTAAATGAATTAATAAATATATTTAATCTTAATTTTTTAAAAATAAATTTAAATATATCAAATTCACAAGTCATAGCAAAACTTAAATTATATATATTCTAAATTAAATTTAAATTGTAGTTTTATAATTAAATCTACATTTTTCAACTAACTTACAACTAAATGAAATGCAGGTTTTACGATTTTCTATATTCATATGATTATAAAATCTTCACCATACACAGATTAGAATTCATGTTTTTTTTTTAATATCATTGTATTTATTAATGGCAATAAACACCCATTGCGTTTCTTGAAAATAGGGTTAGCATTAGCTAACAATAATTATACTAATCCGAAAGTGGAGAAATTTAGCCATCGCAAGTTGTGTAAATAGACCGATATTGTCCGGGTCAAAGCAACCAATATTGTTGCATAGTCAGCCTTTATGCGTTATTTTTAAAGGTACTGAAAAAATTAACGGTTATGCAAGGAATTCAAAAGATAATCAATGTGAAAAAAAAAAAAAATCCGTATTGGAATTGGATAAACGAGCCTGTGAAATAGATAACCGTTGAGTTGAAGGGATCCATCCTCCATTCATTTGAAATAGTAACCATTGACATGAAGGATTGTCCATCCTGTATTAATTGTAAATGGTTTTTGTTTTTTACATCATAATTTTTTTGTTTGTTGCGTTGACAAAATCCTTCTCTCCATCGGCTGGGCGTCGTCCTCTCTGAGAGCGCTATGTTTTTTTTGTGTTTTATTCCGTATTAATGGAGATACGGAGGCAACGTGTCTCAAAAGTGCAGAAGAATTGGGCGGTGATTGGCTACTAGCATCATCATTAGCGATCTTTACTTTGCAGTGATATGGAATATATGTACGAGAAACTAAAACAAGTATGATTCGCATTTACTCTCCATCTTAGATATTGGGTACACACTACATCATATTTTTACACCATAAATAAAACACCTAATTTAATTTACAAAACAAAATACAAGATATTCATAACTATTTCTTGCCACATATTCCATTCGAAATATGGAATTAAACAAAGCAATGGGTTTTATTTTAGATATTGGGTACACACCACATCATATTTTTACACCATAAATAAAACACCTAATTTAATTTACAAAACAAAATACAAGATATTCATAACTATTTCTTGCCACATATTCCACTCGAAATATGGAATTAAACAAAGCAATGGGTTTTAGAAGGGAATTAAACAAAGCAATGGGTTTTAGAAGTGACATTGAGATAACCCAAACTTCTCCACCCTAACCCTCACTCAATGTGACTCGATTAAAACTTTAAGTCATATCCAAATCTTGAGTTTGATTAAAACTTTAAGTCATATCCCAATCTTGAGTTTGCCCATTTATTCCATCGAGGGAAGCCTCCACTTAGAAGCAATATAAGAGTTGCACCACGCCAAAAGAAGCGTTCCCAATTGTTGTCCTAGGCTTCTTCTTGAAATACTATCCTAAGTGTCTTCTCTAGCAGGCTGGGAAGATTTCACACTCAATATAAATATATATATTCATAGTGGCTAAAATAAAAACTTGGAAAAGCCAAAAAGGAAATTTGAAGATGAAAACACACCAAAAGAACCATTCCCAATTGCTGTCTTGGGTTTCTTCTTGAAATATTATCGAAATATTATCCAAGGTCTCTTCTCTAGCATGCTAGAAGATTTCACACTCAATATACATATTCTCTACCATGTTGGGAAGATTTCACACTCAATATGCATATTTTCTACCATGTTGGGAAGATTTCACACCCAATATAAATATAAATATAAATATTTTGACAGGCTAAAATGAAAAATTGGAAAAGCCCAAAAAACAATTTGAGGATGAAAATTTCCAGCCAAGCATTTATTCACTAGGGAGAAAATAGATAGTTAAGATTTCAAACAATTGTTGTGTTACATTTTTAAATAACCAATTTACAAACTCCCATTTCACTTAAAAACTAAAGTAAAATTACTTTATATTAATTCACTTAATTATATAAATTAAAAATATATTTTTCCTTAATTAAAAAAAACTAGGAAAAAATAGATAATTAAAATTTCAAACCACTGTTGTGTTACATTTTTAAATAACCAATTTATAAACTACTATTTCATTTAAAAACTAAAATAAAATACTTATATTAATTCACTTAATTATATAGATTAAAAAAGTTATTTTTCTTAGTTAAAAAAACATAGATATGCCAGATTCACATTGTATGAAAAGTTTTATTATAAAATCTGGTGTATCCAAAGAAGTCAATTTTTTTTAATATAATATCATTGTATTTATTAAAGGCAATAAATACTCGTTATTTTTTAAACACTTTCTTGAAAATAGGGTTAGGAAATTTTACATCCTAAGTTATGTAGATAAACCGTTAGTGTCTTGGTAAAAAAACGCACTTAGACTTGGATGGCCATCTTTTGTGTTATCTTATTTAACGTTATTCAAATAATTTTACGCTAACTAACAAATTTAAAAAAATGAATTGTGAAAAAAATTTAAATTGTTATTAGAATTGGATATACCCATTTTTATGGTTGAGTTGGAGAAATGTTTGAAAAACAAAGGAGCTTAAATACAAATTCACACACAAAATACACTAGCTACGTCTTTTTTATTAATAACACAGAAATTTAATTATTACAATGAAGTGAAGTGTAAGTAAATTTTTTCAATTAGCTACTCGCCTATGATTTAACTTGACTTGACTCAGTGCTCGGTTAATTAAATCTCTAATTTTAGCCAACTTTTGAACGCAGGAGCAAGTACAATTTCTAACACTCCCCATTAATTACGACTGTATGAATCAACATAACTCAAACATGACTCAATTTCACTCAACTATGCCTCCTAGGCTTACAACAAAAATTGAATCAATCATCACTCAAACATGTCTACTGGTCTATGTCTTAGTTAGGATTACAATCACTCAAGACTTTTACAATTTTGCACTTTCTTCTTCTCATCTTCCAAATTTTAACCTTGAAATTGCTTCATTCTCTTTCATCGGTTCTTATTGTAGACTCCATATTTCTTTACTTGTTGTTGCTGCAATTTTTCTTTGTCTTTTCTTGAATTTGTGTTGAAACATTATCTGAACTTATTTACTACACCTTCCTCTTCAAATGTTTGCTCAACCATGGACTTCTGCCACAACATTACATCTTCGAACTGTCTTCTTTTCTCTTCTTCTTGCGCTTCATATTCCTGACTTTCTTTCTGCCATTTTTCTTGATAGCAGAATCTTATCTCTTCTTGACTCCATTGTTGAAAAATGGTTTCAATGTATTCATCTTTTTCTTTAGAAAAATCCATATCATTCTTTTCGCTTTCATCATTAGGTACTGTTGTTTTTTTCCTGTAATCTGCACACTCAAAATAAGTATTCACCATTTCTTCAATTCTTTTATTCCAGCGGCTGCTTTAAGACTTCCTTCAATTTGTTATATTGGTTATTGAAACCATTCTTCAATGAGTTCCAAATATGCATCAAACTTATTAACAACCTTGTTTTAACCTTTTTCGACCATGATATTATGAACACTAGCATACTAAAAAACAATGTTAAAAACATATTTATTATGCCCTTCTGTGAGAGCTTCATGCTCCATGTCTTCCTTCTCTACCTTATTTTCAATTTCATTGAAATTATCTTCCACTATTATGTGGTCAGTGCATATTCTCATAAAAAGCTTTTCATTCACTTTATCCTCTTGTTAATCATGAGTTCTTTCTAGATCACATACTTCTTCATGTGCAATTCCAACTGCTTCATATCTTGCTTCTATATATGCAGTTTCAACCTTCAATTCTTCATCGAACATTGTGCTTATCATATTGCCACAATCAACCCCTGTTTAAAAAAGGAAACTAGACATCTCATCAACATAATGTTCATCAACTCTATGGTGGGATATTTGAGCATGCATGTGCTCATCGTCAATTTCATTGAAAATTTCAACTTCACCAAATCCATCAGTTGCAGCTAGATTCACCAATGCACATCCCAGTTTGCAGTCATCATCCACATGTTTTTCTTCAGAGTGGGATTCACCATCATCTGCATCATCGACATTACAATGGATTCCTTGAGCATTGATATGCTCTTGCTCTGCTTCACATATAGAGGCTCTTCCTTCTCTCTCTGCAATCTTTGTTTCATTTTATTCATGCATATGTCTGCTTGCATAATGGGTTTCAATTTTATGGTCTTAACAACCATCATCCACTTTTGAGTCGGATTCTCCAAGCTCTATTTTCCTCACAAAGGCTTTCTCATCTACTCTCAAATCTGCAGTTTTCTCCTTTTATTGTGACAGAACTTTTTGTTGCATGTCACTCTCCCTTGCACCAAATTCTTCTTCTAAGATCTTCCATGCTTCCTTGGAAGATGTAGATTTTGCTACATTGCACAAACACTTATCATCCAATGTTTGTTTTATAAAATTCAATGCTAAAACATCACATACTTCATATATGGGTTATTACAGTCTTAATCAATTAACTATTTATCTCAAAGAAAATTTAACATCTTTAGAACCCAATGATCAAAATATTTGCTTGTAAACAGAGGAGGTGGTAGCAAATCAAAGCTACACCAATCACCCTAAATTTTTTCTTTCCATTCGCTAGACTTCTCAGTTCCTTGGCTAAAGCTTGAATCTCTCTAACCACGACAATGATCTTCACCTCTTCTTTTCGATTTCGTTTCTTAATATGCTCCAGTCGCGCTTTGTGACCCATGACTCTGGTCTTTGTTCTGTCTTATAGTTTCTTTCCTGATTGCAAGAGACTATCTTCCATATTGCCCCCGAAAAAAATATGATCTTCAATATCTACCCCATAAGGCACAATATTCACCCAAAAATTGTCATGCTTGACAAAACACTAAAAAATTCACAAATAGACAAACTTTTACAAAGCCCCAAATTTTTTTTCCCAATCAAACCACCTTGCCTTTTTAAATAAATAAAAAAATTTATTTCAATACCTTACTTTCCAAAGCACATTTTTCTTTTTTTAATTATAAAAGCACTTTAATAACTCTTGAAACCTTTTAACATAACCTTTTGAATGGATTTTTTTCCCAACCAAAACTATTTCCTTAATAACCTTGGATCCTCACGTTGAACTCTTAAAATAAACTTTCGAATATGACGTCCAACTTTTATGAAAAAATACTTTCATATAGCTTTCGTTTAAAAATTACCTTTTAAAAACAATTTCTCGAAACCATGCACACTTAGATGTATAAAAACTTTAGAAACCCTTTTAAAACGTGGTTTTGACTTGTTAATGCGGCTTACAGACTAACACCTTCCACGATAATGCACGGCTCATTATTACATTACATTATTTAGCCACTTAAAGGTTGTTCACAACAGCTACGACTGCTTCTCCAAAAACTTCCTTCGCTTTTATGAAGAGTAACGTGGCTCGAATGAAGGAGATCTCGCATTTAACGCCCTCGACTATTGTGGCTCTTTGCGAAGAACATGAACGTTATAACGCATTGAATACCAATGTAAGCTGTGTTATCGCTGAAACAAAGGAGAAAAAATATTTCTCTATCACGATCATTGCTTATTTATTTGTTTTCCCCGACTCTTTCTAACCTTAGTGTCATAGCAATTTGTTGGAAAGGAAGAGGAGCTTAAACACACATTGACACATAAAATATATGAACCGCTAATTTTCTATTGATCACACAAAAACTTAATTATTATTATGAACTAGCTTAAGTGTATTTAAACCTTTTCAACTAAAGACTCAATTAAAATAAATTGACATGCAACCACACACTGAATTTGACTATGACTTAACTTGACTTGACTCAACGCTCAGTTAACCGACTCTAATTTTAGCCAACTCTCGCATGGGGGAGTAATTACAATTTCTAACATAAAATAGACAATCGTTGAGTGAAAGGAGTGTCTATCCTCAAATCATTTGAAAGAGTAAACGTTGAGTTGACGGATTTTCCATCCTTCATTCATTATAATTGGCTTGTTCTTATTTTTTCCAATCAATTTTTTTTGGGTCTACGTTCACAAAATATTCCTCCTCTATTCGGGTTGGGTGTTCTCTAGTCTGATCTTATTCTTTTCTAACAATTTTTTTTGGTGTTGTGTTCACAAAATCTTCCTCCACTAGAAAGGTTGGGTATTGTCATGCCTTATATGAGCAGCCCAATGTTATTTTCTGTGTTTTATTGTCTAATAGATGAGAGTTGGAGGCGACAAGTTTCAAAGGGTGCGAAAGATCTGCTTTGGATGATCACTGCATATTCTTCGATGGGGCCTCTAAAGGTAACCCAAGAAAGGTGGGTGGTAGGGGAATTATCATAAGCCCGGGTGGCTCAACTGAGCTGTGCTTTGCTTGGGGTCTGGGGCATGAAACAAACAATAGAGCATAGGCTCTTGCTCTATGGCAGGGTCTAAATCTGGCTATCAAGAGGAATCTCCTCTCCATCTCAGTCCTTGGAGACTCCAGACTAATTATACAGGCTATGAACTCTCGAAAGATCCCTTCTCAGGTGTAGTTAGCCCCCATCCTCAAAAAAATCAGACTACTGTTGCCTAAGTTCCACAAAATCTCCTTCTATCATGTTCTAAGGAAGTTAAACTCATAGGCGGACTTCACAACCAACCTAGGCTCTCTCAGGAGCAGGAGATCTCTCTTAGTGAATGATGTTGAATTGGACTGTAGCATTCCTTAATTTTGGAGTTGTCTGGGCCTCTGTTCCTTTGATAATTTTGCTGATTCAGATTCTCCAGACTTCGAGACTGAACCATTTTGAGCAGGCTGCTATTAGGAAACACGGACTCATCCACAAGGGAAAATTTAGAATGCAACCATGGCATTTTCGATCTCTGTTCATCATTGGAACTCATTGTTGCATCTGGGTTGGTGCCGGGGAGTTGACGAGGGCCTCTTCAAGGCCAATTTACCGCTCTTGGCATTCTTGAACACTATATAACACTCTTCCAGACATTTCAAAAAGAAAACACAGTGATTCTTGCGATGATCCGGCACTCCGCCGCGTTGGATCTCCTCTCTGCAAGCTAGGAAGCAGAGCTAGGTCATAAAAAGCAAAAGCAGTGGAATTTCAAGGCACCATTCTGAAACCAAATCAAGTTCTTTTTCAAGCCTCTATCTGCATTCACAATATAACTCATTTAGTGGACTATTCAAAAGAAAAATCTTCTTTCCTCGCCGACTGTATCAAGAAAATATAGGGTTTCAGTCTTAAAGTCCTCGACAACTGATTTGCCGCATTTTAAATAAAAACTAACCGTTTATGTCAAAAAAACGAAAATGGAGAGAGAAGCGCTTAGGGTTTGACGCTGCTCTACAACTGGCAGACCTTCACAAACTGCGTTGTTCTGCCATTAACCTTCAACCATAAGGCAGCTACAGCACAATAAGGAATAGCTATCGCACAATGGAATCCCCTCAAGGGGAGGACATGATGCCTCCCCCCGTTGATACGGAAAACAACCTACGCCAGATTGAAAATGTCAGGATGGACCATCCAAAAGATACAGAAACAGAGAATGAAAATACGCCAACGAATAACAACACAAATGAAGAACCATGAGTGACGTGAAACACCTGCAAGCCGGTAGCAGTTGATAGACCCAAAATCGAGCTCCCAAGTTAGTGCATCAACACTCAGATCTAGTTTATGAGTGATCATGCTTTGATAGGAAATTTCATAGGCCTTTGGCCAATAGAGAAAGCTTTGCATGGATGGATTGCAGCCAAATGGAAGCCAAAAGGGCATATAACATTGTAGTTAGGCCCTAAGGGCTTCTTTACTACCATTTTCAATTGTTTGGAGGATCGAAACAGGGTATTGGATGGAGGACCATATTTCTTCAACATAGCAGGGCTATACCTAAGAGGATGGATTGAAGGCTTTAACCCTGACAAAGAAGATCTGAGCTAGGCATCGGTGTGGTTTCACCTTTATTCTCTCCCTCCGGAGTATTGGGACGAAGACTCTTTGTGAGACATTGGGAATGGTTTAGGCGAATTCATAAGAGTGGCAGAGGAGACGAAGCTGAAGCAATACACCTCCTATGCGCGGATCTATGTATACATGCACCTCAGCAAAGCTCACCCGGACGCGGTAAGCCTCTACCATGATGATTATGAATGGTTACAAACAATAGATTACGAGCATGTACCATTCCGCTATCGAAAATGCCACGCCCTGGGACATTTATTCTAAGATTGTCCCTCCAATATGAAATCCACGACCACCCCTTCAATGGAAAAATCTGACCCGGATGGGTTCACAAAAGTTCGAAATCACAAAAAGACCCATAAAATCCCTCTACCTTAGTCAAAAAACCTATCACCAGCACCTCCTTTCCTTTAACAAGCAACAACTTTGAAATCCTGCTCCAGCCGAACGTTCATATTTTAGATAATCAGAAATAACCTGAAGCCATTCCTAAGATTTCTTCCCATTCTGCTCCATCAAGCTCAAAGAAAGCCCTCACTTCTAAGCAACTCACGGATATCAAAACGCCCTCTCCCAGTAACATGCAGAAAAGGACTGCTCAAGGTATGGAGGCAAATAACACTCAGATGCAGGTCACGATTGTAGATGATTCAAAGGCAGAGCATGAAATAGTACAGCACCTGGAACAGGAACCGAAGAGCTTCGACATTGGAGATCTAGATATAGTGGGACTTGAATAGGCTTGTAAGAAAAAGGAATATGACAAAATCCCTGAGCGACAGCTAGAGAACTTAGAGGTAATTCTCTCAAGAGCACAAAAGCAAAGATCATTAGGCATCCAAACTGGTAGTCAGTGGGATGGAAGAAATATCTTCAAAGACAACAAGAAATGAGGACGGAAAAATGATATTTAGAGAACCATCTGCATAGGGGAGATGCTGGTGGAATCTGGAAGATACTCCAAACTCACCAAATACTATAATCCCCTTCCCAATCATGAATCATGAAGCTCATATCATGGAACATCAAAGGGCTCAACAGCCCGGGGAAGGGATGATTAATAAAGAACATGCTACAATAGGGAAAGCCTCAAATTCTCTTCTTGCAGGAGATAAAGTGTAATTCCACAATGTTGGATCAGATCCTTGCCAAAGCGTGGCCAAGAAGCAAAGAAGTGGTCGTGGAAGCCATGGGAGCCTTAGGAGGGCTAGCCATCATTTGGGATGATAAAGCTATAACACTTACCAACATACATGCAAGTAAGCACCTTATTCAGGCCAAGTTTAATTTAACTGGGACAAATATTCATGGACACTTAACTAACGTCTACCTCCCCCAGGAGGCAACAAACAAAGTAGACACACTGAACACCCTAACTCAGATCAACTTAGAAAGATCCCACCCACTTTGGATCATAGGAGGGGACTTCAACATGATTACAAGATTGGAGGGAAAAATTGGAGGACAAATCGAGCTGGACTGTGAAAGCACACACTTCAAAAACTACATTGATAACAACAGGCTTATAGATATGGAATTCAACAATGGAGTTTATACTTGGAACAACAAGCATGCAGATGCCCACCAAATTGCATCCTAGTTAGACAAATTCCTAATCTCTGATAATTCAATACATCTTGGCGGGGATCTCTTGGCCTTTATATTGCCACTCTCTGCCTCGGACCATTGGCTTATTAAGCTTCATTGGCAAAGGCTGGGACACAATGTTCGCAGGCCCTTTTGCTTTGAAGCCTTTTGGCTGAATCACCCCGATTTTCATAACCTGATAACAGAGACATGGAGAAATTTCACACCACCAGAAGGCGCAAAAATGTACAAGCTCCAATGTCAACCTTTTGATTGCACATGAGATTTTGAACCAGAGCTCCCACGCCCCTACAACCTCGCCTCCTGCGACCCTTCGCTTTCCTCCCACCTGGCAGCCCTTGTTCCTGGGCCTCCAGTCTTCCTCCTCGGCACCCCCGTAGTTGGGCTCTGCCCTCCTCCTCTAGCCAATGTTATAACTAGCTCCCTTCTGGCCTTTCCATCACTGGGATCGACCCCTCCCAGATGCAAGATGATGCAGGAGCATCAAGCTCTGAGGAGACATAAAGTGGCTGATAGTCTCATGAAAAGATCAGAAAAAATAATCGTTTATTTTATTGGACAAGTGTTGGGCTTGTCAGTGACATGACTTTATTTTACTTGTGTTATTTTGTTTATTCTATCTGTAGGTTGATAGGATTAAGGTAATTATAGTGGAGCATTGTTACTGTTTATTAGGAATTGGTAAAAGAGAAAAAAATAATTAATTACTTTCTTTAAAGTTACAGTAGTTGAAGACAGTTAAAGAACTGACAAAACAGTCATTTTCTGTTGAGACAGTTTACAAAGAACAATTATGATTGCACTAGGATATAAGCAGGAAAAGAACCATTGTACGGGATCCCCTCGAAGAACAGAGAAAAAGAAATATAGATACAGTCATTCTCATCTAACGTTGTTTTCCATTTATCTTTTCTAATTTGAATTACAACATCACTGTACAATCTAATTAAAAACAGCGTAATATGTTTTCTGCATGATAATGTGAAGTGAAGTAACAGACAGAGCCCCGCATAGAGAACAAATAGCACAAGCTGTAGCTGTCATTACAAACCAGAAGGCGGGAACTGCGAAGGTAGCCAACCACACAGACAAGTGAAGTAACGAACAGCGCAAGACAAGCGGACAAATACCATTGTCAAATAAAACGAGAGTTCAAACACACAGAGGCAAATCTTAGGTAATTCGAACCCTGACCATTCATCATTTGTATAAGCTTATCAAATGCCGGAGGAAGTAAATCTACTGCGAATCATTTCAATAACAAAATGAACTCATAATTAACACCATTCAAGCCATGTCATTTTTCATGTGAACAAAGTTTCCATTAAAAACGTTGGAGTCCCAAAACAATAAGAGTTCAGCAAGTAATATTACAACCAGAAACAAAACAGAATACGGTAGAAATCACCAGCGAACCGGCGGATGAGGGTTTTAGTAAACCCTAGGGTTCCACAGAACCGGACTGTAAACAAAATTTACAGACAGAGGGTTTCAAAACCCTGAATGTTCTCTTCGCAGGAAAAATACAAAAATGTCGACACATAACTAGAGTGCCGTGACAGCTAAAATCTTCAAGAAGGGTTTTCACACCCAGCTAGCAGCTAAGATACAGACGCAAAGACAGAACCAGTGAATGGAGTCATCGAAGAACATATGGGAACTAACATTTTATGCACAGGTGACAAACTAGTCACAAAGAAAGACTTAAGGACCTGGACTAAACAACAGTCTAAATAAGGAAAGACACTACCCGGAAGAATACAAGCAGAGGAACTCGACATAGTCGTGGAGGACACCGAGCTTGCAAACCCCATGACATGGAACCACCTGCAATCACAATAAAAGTAGGTGAGCACAAAATACAACCAAATATCAGTTGAAATTCAAAGAGCGATCGAAACTTGAAGGATTCTCACCTGAGTCTAAGAGGGACAAGTCGGAGGAGACCATCGTTACTTGCAACCCCTGAAAGACCAGTGCCGAACTCGTTAGAGCCACTAAAAGGAGGACGGAGGATGTTCAACAGAGAACCATAACCTTACCCGAGGAAGTTGGTCGAAGTGCAAGAGAATAAGGAGGAACCTGTCAGCAAACAAATGCATTAACCCTGGAACGAAACAGTAAATAGGCGAACAGAAACCAGTCAATACACCATAAGCTTCAGCTATTCTCGTGTTGAACAGGGAGTAAGTTTAAAGGCGAACAAAACTTACCACCATAGTGTCAAGAAAACAAAAGAATCCATACAGACAGCGCGCAGAAAACAGAACCACCAAACCCAGAAACTCCACAGTCACAGAGCAGCTCGCGGGACGGTGAAAAGTGAAAATGAGAAATGACTAGGGTTTTGCGTTCGCAAAAGAGCACCGCGTATAGGGCAACCGATAGTTGGAGGTGAATAACTGGAAGGGTCTGTCAAAACCCTAACTCTTTCCCAAGGTGGCGTACAACAGATCAGGTCAACCATCAATTCGGCCAGGACAAGGCCTTGTCGAAACAGGGATATTTTATCAATTGGCGGAAAAACCATTATAAGGGGCGGAGATATTTTAATAATTGGCGGGAGGCCATCATAAGTGGTATCAGAGCCAAGTTCTTGAGTCAGAACTAATGGAACAGGTAGAAGGTGAAGGTGAAGCAAGAGGAAGAGGAAGAGGAAGGGGAAGAGGAAGAGGACGAGTAGTCCACAGGCCAGTAGATGCTGGATTGCGAGAGGAGATACGAGTGTTGCGCGAAAGATTGGTAGTGATAGAGGCTGGGGGAAGAAGAAACCCAGCAGATAATAGTGATGAAGAAACAGTTGAACCAGAGGAGGATGAGTATGAGGGAGTAACACCGGAACTGAGATTATTAAAGTCAGTTTTGCTGTCCAATCATAAGCCAAGGCATGAGTTGCCTACCTATGACGGAAGCTTATCGGCGGATTTGTTGTTAGATTGGCTAAGTGAAGTGAATAAATTCTTTGAGTTTGAGGAGACCAGCGAAGACAAACAAGTAAAGTTTGCCGCCACCAAGCTGAAAGGACATGCACCCTTATGGTGGGATAACGTTCAGGCAGAAAGAAGGAGATTAAACAAACAACCAATCAAGAAATGGGCCAGGATGGAAGCAAAACTGAAAGAGAAGTTCCTACCGAAAGATTATCAGATTATGTTGTACAGATAGGTACAGAACCTGAAACAAAGGGGAATGACTGTTAGAGAGTTTACGGAGGAATTCTATAAATTGAATCTGCGAGCAGGGTATGTGGAAGATACCTCAGAGAAAACAGCCAGATTTGTAAATGGCTTGAGAGGGGAGATTTTGGATGAAATTGGTATTCTTTCACCACAAACATTGGATGAAGCCTATCAGTTTGCACTGAAGGCAGAGGAGAAAATAAACAGGAAACAGAACTCCAAGAGAGGAGGTGGTTCTGGCAGGGGGAAAGGCAAGGTTTATGGCAGAGGGAGAGGTGCAGTCTCAAATGAGGAGAGAAGCAGTTCCAAATCTGCTGGTACAACCGATAAAGACAACAGCAACAGGGAAGGACGACCAGCTCAGAAAGGACGAGGATTTGGTCGAGGCAGGGGAACTGTCCAATGTTACCGTTGTCATAAATTGGGACACAAGTCTTATGACTGTCCTGAAGGTGAACCAGCAGGTGGGAGAGGAACCTATGTTGCTCAGCCAGAGGATGCGGAGGAGACACCTCAAAAGGCAGAGAATACACCTGAAACAGGAGAAGCCTTGGTGTTAAATAAAGTGTTGTTAAAACCAGCGAAGGAAGTTGCAGAACCGGATCAGCAAAAGGCTTTGTTTCGCACTATTTGCAAGTCACGAGGTAAGTGCTGTAAGTTAATCATTGACAGTGGGAGTACCGATAATTTGGTAGTTGTGGAGATGGTGGAGAAGCTGGGATTAAAGAAGCTGAAACATCCCAATCCCTACAAAGTATCGTGGTTGCAGAAGGGGCATCAACTGTTAGTTGATGAACAGTGTGAGGTGGAGTTTCAGATTGGTAAGTATAAGGACAAGATCCTTTGCGATGTCATGCCAATGGATGTATGTCATTTGCTGTTAGGACGACCTTGGCAGTTTGACAGAAGTGCAGTTCATGATGGGAAAACTAACTGCTATAAGTTTGTGAAGGATGGGATCAAGAATACGCTTGTACCCATCAAGGAGGAAAATACAGCAGAAGCTAGTGGAGTGAAAGCACTGCTGTTAGGTGGGAAAGAATTCATAAAACAGATTGAGGACAGCGAGATAAATTTTGTTGTCATAAGGAGACCAAGAGAAGTGGTATTCCACACACAAGTTTCAGATTTGCCAGAAGAAGTTCAGAGGTTGCTGCAGGATTTTGGAGACATTGTGGTGGATGATCTTCTAGATGAGTTGCCACCTAGGAGGGGTATTAGTCACTGCATTGACTTTATACCAAGGGCAAGCCTGCCAAATAAAGCAGCTTACCGCATGAGTCCCAAGGACCATGAGGAGATTAGGAAACAGGTCCAAGAGTTGCTGGACAAGGGTTTGATTCGGGAGAGCATGAGCCCGTGTGCAGTGCCTACTGTTTTGGCTCCAAAGAAAGGAGGAGAGTGGAGAATGTGTACGGATTCCAGGGCCATTAACCAAATTACTGTTAGGTACAAGTTTCCCTTACCAAGGATGGACGATATGATGGATTGTCTGAGTGGAGCGACTTACTTTTCAAAGATTGACTTGAAGAGTGGATATCACCAGATCCGAATTCGTGAGGGAGATGAATGGAAAACTGCTTTCAAGACAAACGAAGGCCTATACGAATGGCTGGTGATGCCGTTTGGTTTGAGCAACGCTCCTAGCACGTTCATGCGTCTGATGAATGAAGTGCTGGAAGAATTTAACAGTAAGTTTTTAATAGTTTACTTGGATGATATTCTGATTTTTAGTAAAACTAAGGAAGAGCATTTCAGGCATTTGCAGAGTGTGTTGAGAAAATTACAGCAAAACAAGCTGTTAATTAACTTGAAGAAATGTACCTTTTTCCAGCGGGAACTAATATATCTGGGTTTTGTTATTGCGGAGAATGAATTAAAAATGGATCTAGAAAAGGTGACAGCTATAGTTAGCTGGCCTTCTCCGAAGAGTTTGTTTGAAGTTCGAAGTTTCCATGGACTTGCCAGTTTTTACAGGAAGTTCATCAAAAATTTTAGCGAGATTTGCACACCAATGTTGGATATGATTAAGAAAGTGAATCAGCCATTTCACTGGACTGAAGCAGCAGAAAACAGTTTTCAAATCTTGAAGAAGAAGATTACTGAAAGACCTGTGTTGAGACTGCCTGATTTCAACAAACTTTTTCAAGTTCGTTGTGACGCCAGTGGTACAGCCATTGGAGCAGTCCTCAGCCAAGAGGACAGACCAGTTGCTTATTTCAGCGAAAAGCTAAATGAGAGCAGACATAAGTACTCGACCTATGACAAGGAATTTTACGCCATTGTGTAGGCTTTGAAGCATTGGCGACATTATCTATTGGGTAACGAATTTGTTTTATTTTCTGATAATTCTACGTTACAGTACATTATGCAGCAGCATAAATTGAACCACAAGCATGCAGCTTGGGTTGAGTATTTACAAAGTTTCACGTTTGTGCTTAAACACATTAGTGGGCAATCAAATAAGGTAACAGATGCACTTAGTAGGAGAACATTACTGTTACAAGAGAGCACAATGCAGATCTTAGGATTTGAACACTTAAAAGAGCTGTATCCGACTGACACCGAGTTTGTGGAAGCCTACGAGGCTTGCCAAAACCCGCTGTTACGAAATGACAGCAAGTGGCTGGATTATAATCTACAAGAGGGATTGCTGTTTAAAGGAGGGCAGTTATGCATTCCCAACTGTTCTATGCGGGAAAATATCATACAGGAAAAACACAGCAGAGGCCTGGCAGGACACTTCGGAATTGACAAAACAATTGCTCAGGTACAGCATTTCTATTTTTGGCCTAAGTTGCAGCGAGATGTGCAGAGATATGTGACTAGATGTAAAACTTGTCAATTGGCAAAAGGTCATAGTCAGAACACTGGACTCTATATGCCATTACCCATTCCTAGTCGACCATGGGATTCGGTCAGCATGGATTTTGTGCTAGGTTTGCCAAAGACACAACGCGGCTTTGATTCAATGATGGTTGTCGTCGACCGATTTTCAAAGATGGCACACTTTGTACCATGCAGGAAAACCAGCGATGCCACTTACATAGCACATCTTTTCTTTACAGAGATTGTGCGGTTGCATGGACTTCCACGAACCATTATCTCTGACAGAGATGTCAAGTTCACAGGCCATTTCTGGAGAACTCTGTGGAAAAAGTTAAATACTTAGCTGCAGTCCAGCTCCGCTTATCATCCGCAGACGGACGGACAGACGGAGGTAGTGAACCGGAGTCTGGGGAATTTGCTCAGAAGTCTAACAGGTGAAAATTCCCGGACTTGGGATCATGTACTAGCGCAGGCAGAATTTGCATACAACGATTCCCCTAACCGTAGCAGAGGATACAGTCCATTCCAAATTCTGTACGGCATGCATCCGCGAGGAGTGCACGAGTTACGAGATTTGGGCAAACTGGAGAAACAGAGCGCTGATGGAGAAGATTTCGCCCAAGCTATGAGCAAACTGCACGAACAGGTTAAGCTGAAACTACAGGACAACAGTTAGAGGTACAAGCAGCGAGCTGATACAAAACATCGGGAAGTTCAGTTTAATGTCGGGGATGAAGTTTTTACAGACTTACGCAAGGAACATTTTCCAAAGCGAGAGTACAGCAAGCTCAAATTTAAGAAAATCGGGCCCTGCAAGATCATTCGCAAATTTTCTGCGAACGCTTATGAGATACAGTTGCCACCAGGGATTGGTATTTCCCCTATCTTTAACGTGGCAGATCTGTTCCCTTATGTTGCAGGTTTATTAGATGATGCAGCAGTAGAGCCACCGCGGGACACCAAATTGGAAGGAGATTCATGGACGAGACAGATGCCGATGGCGCCACCCATCGAAATTGAGGGAATTTTGGACACACAGGTAGCTAAGCGCACAGGCAGGAAGGAGTATTTGAGATATTTGGTAAAGTGGAAGAACTGTCCAATAGAGGACAGTTCTTCGCTGAATGCGACACAAATACAAAAGGCAGGCTACTCTATTGACGACCTCATGGAACGAAGCCATGACTTTTTGCCACCCCGGGAGCCTGATGCAGGAGCATCCAGCTCTGAGGAGACATAAAGTGGCTGACAGTCTCATGAAAAGATCTGAACAAATAATCGTTTATTTTATTGGACAAGTGTTGGGCTTGTCAGTGACATGACTTTATTTTACTTGTGTTATTTTGTTTATTCTGTCTGTAGGTTGATAGGATTAAGGTAATTATAGTGGAGCACTGTTACTGTTTATTAGGAATTGGTAACAGGGAAAAAAATAATTAATTAGTTTCTTTAAAGTTACAGTAGTTGAAGACAGTTAAAGAACTGACAAAACAGTCATTTTCTGTTGAGACAGTTTACAAAGAATAGTTATGATTGCACTAGGATATAAGCAGGAAAAGAACCATTGTACGGGATTCCCCCGAAGAACAGAGAAAAAGAAATATAGATACAGTCATTCTCACCTAACGTTGTTTTCCATTTATCTTTTCTAATTTGAATTACAACATCACTGTACAATCTAATTAAAAACAACATAATATGTTTTCTGCATGATAATGTGAAGTGAAGTAACAGACAGAGCCCCGCATAGAGAACAAATAGCACAAGCTGTAGCTGTCATTACAAACCAGAAGGTGGGAACTGCGAAGGCAGCTAACCACACAGACAAGTGAAGTAACAAACAGTGCAAGACAAGCGGACAAATACCATTGTCAAATAAAACGAGAGTTCAGACACACAGAGGAAAATCTCAGGTAATTCGAACCCTAACCATTCATCATTTGTATAAGCTTATCAAATGCCGGAGGAAGTAAATCTACAACGAATCATTTCAATAACCAAATGAACTCATAATTAACACCATTCAAGCCATGTCATTTTTCATTTGAACAAAGTTTCCATTAAAAACGTCGGAGTCCCAAAACAATAAGAGTTCAGCAAGTAATATTACAACCAGAAACAAAACGGAATACGGTAGAAATCACCAGCGAACCGGCGGATGAGGGTTTGAGTAAACCCTAGGGTTCCACAGAACCAGACTATAAACAAAATTTACAGATAGGGGGTTTCAAAACCCTGAATGTTCTCTTCGCAGGAAAAATACAAAAATGTCGACACATAACTAGAGTGCCGTGACAGCTAAAATCTTCAAGAAGGGTTTTCACACCCAGCTAGCAGTGAAGATACAGACGCAAAGACAGAACCAGTGAACGGAGTCATCGAAGAACATACGGGAACTAACATTTTATGCACAGGTGACAAGCTAGTCACAAAGAGAGACTTAAGGACCTGGACTAAACAACAGTCTAAATAAGGAAAGACACTACCCGGAAGAATACGAGCGGAGGAACTCGACATAGTTGTGGAGCACACCGAGCTTGCAAACCCCATGACCTGGAACCACCTGCAATCACAGTAAAAGCAGGTAAGCGCAAAAGACAACCAAATATCAGTTGAAATTCAAAGAGCGATCGAAACTTGAAGGATTCTCACCTGAGTCTAAGAGGGACAAGTCGGAGGAGACCATCGTTACTTGCAACCCCTGAAAGACCAGTGCCGAACTCGTTAGAGCCACTAAAATGAGGACGGAGGATGTTCAACAGAGAACCATAACCTTACCTGAGGAAGTTGGTCGAACTGCAAGAGAATAAGGAGGAACCTGTCAGCAAACAAATGTATTAACCCTGGAACGAAACAGTAAATAGACGAATAGAAACCAGTCAATACACCATAAGCTTCAGCTATTCTCGTGTTGAACAGGAAGTTAGTTTAAAGGTGAACAAAACTTACCACCATAGTGTTAAGAAAACAAAAGAATCCATACAGACAGTGCGCAGAAAACAGAACCACCGAACCCAGAAACTCCACAGTCACAGAGCAGCTCGCGGGACGGTGAAAAGTGAAAATGAGAAATGACTAGGGTTTTGCGTTGGCAAAAGAGCACTGCGTATAGTGCAACCAACAGTTGGAGGTGAATAACCGGAAGGGTCCGTCAAAACCCTAACTCTTTCCCAAGGTGGCGTACAACAGATCAGGTCAACCGTAAATTCTGCCAGGACAAGGTCTTGTCGAAACAGGGATATTTTATCAATTGGCGGAAAGACCATTATAAGGGGCGGAGATATTTTAATAATTGGCGGGAGGCCATCACAAGACAATAAAGACCAGGCTAAGATCTTCGCTTCTCTCATTTCTAAAAATCATACCATCCAAAACAAACCCACAGCTTCAAAGTTCGTCAAGAAATTGGCTGAAGTCCCAGAAATCTCCCTTCCCCATAGTATCCCATGGAAGGCAATGATCTCTCTAGCAGAGAGAGGTCTGGTTGGAAAATTTACTGGCTTGTGTCCCTCCACCAGAGCTGTACAGAAATGGGTGGAGCGCAACAGGAACACGAACATCCAAGGAAAAATCGCAATAAGATTCTGTGGAAGGGGTTACTACACATTCCTCTTTGAAACCAAAGACGACCGGAATCTCATCTTCAAAAATGGTCCCTACTTCATGGATTCGAGAGGTCTCTATCTGAACAGATAGTCCCCTGACTTCGACCTAGAAATGGATATACCTAATGCAGTCCTGGTTTGGGTTCACTTGCCCCATCTCCCTCTTCATTACTGGGGAGATGAATCGGTCAAATCCATTGGGAACACTGTCAGAAAATACATCGACAGATGCGAACCAAAGGACAACATGCACGCATGTGCAAGGATCTGTGTTGACGTCGACTTAGGAAAAGGCCTTCCAGAAGCAATCAAGATCAAAGTGGACCAATGGCCCCATATTGAGCAGCTGGAGTACGAACAAATCCCATCCAAATGTAAGGTATGCCATGAATATGGTCATTTTTCTAGCAGGTGTAGTAAAATAAAAGAAAATGAAGTGAATGAAAATGCTAAAGCCAGTTAAGACACATGGAAACAAGTCAAGAAAAAGAAAGCAAACCCCAAACAATTTGGCCCAAAACCAAAGCCTCCCCCTGAAATCCAAGGTGCATCCTTCTCCCCCCCTCCCATCTTGACTCAGCCATTACCCTCTACATCAAACCCCTTTGAATATTTGGAGGAAGAAGACCCTCATCCCAACACTCTCCTCTTGATCCCCAGGAGCCCCCTCTCCCTGAAAGCTAACACCAAGACGCTATCAAATCCTCATTGCCTCTTACTATTTCCTCTTAGCCTCTTCTTGATCCTCCCCTCAACAGAATCACTAGAATCTCATCTAAAGATCACAGGGTTCTAGTGAACCCTCCAAGAAACCTAACACAGGCAGGAAATCTGCTAAGCAGCACAGGGATGAGAACACACAAAAGGACATAGCAATGGGAACGCAGACACCCATAGAAACTTATATCCTGGGGCAGCATGACAAAAAAACAATCAACAAGGACCAATGGGGGCGAGCACTTCCTCGCATACCGCATATCCAATGATGAAAATACTATCTTGGAACATCAGGGGACTTGGGCACCCCTCTAAGGTAGCAGCCCTAAGGGATCTTATCATTTCTGAGAAGCGAGGAATTATTATGTTACAAGAAACAAAACAAAACCACAAGGAAATGAATAAAGTCATTGAGCAGTAGAGATAGTGTAGAGGAAGCATTAGTGAGGCAAGAGGAGCCTTAGGAGGAATAGCAACAATTTGGAATCAAGGTATATGGAACTATATTTCGGAAACAATAAATCAACACTGGATCAAAAAAACTCTGGAAAATAAAGCAGATCAACAAGCCATTATCATCTACAACATCTATGTACCAAATCACTACAGAGATAAGAATAGTTGGTGGCATGATCTAAAAGATAGTTTGGATGCAGAAGAGAACACTAACATTATTCTATGAGGTGACTTTAATTTAATCCTCCACACCAATGAGAAAAGCGGAGGTAGTTTTACGCCTGATCCATATAGAATACAGTTGGAAAATATCATGCAGGAGCATGATCTTATGGATGTCCCTCGAAAAAACCGTAGATACAACTGGAACAACCGCAGGATGGGTGCTGGTAACATCATGGAGCGGTTGGACAAAATTGTTGGGTTGTGTTATATTCTTTCCATGACTAACC
>APFE031324767.1:0-19714 GCA_000404065.3 Pinus taeda | reverse complement strand
TCTACGGGGTTCGCGGCAGCGCCCCGAATTTTTTTTTTTTGGACCCTATATTAGGTTGGGCGAACCTACCTATGGTTTTTTTGGTCCATAGTTTTGGATGTGATGGTTTTCGATCCATGGTATTGGATGCTTCGGCATGTATAAATATGTATTGTAACATTGAAAGGAATATAATGAAAAATCAAGCTGGTAGTCTCGGTTTTGAGATCCAGTGGGAAATCTCTGTGTATATGTGTTTTATGGGTTATGCTCTCGCATTTTTATTTTTCTTGTGATTTAGAATTCGTATGCAGGTAATTTCTGTACGGGGTTAAAACCTACAAAAATTCTCATCAATATTACACTTCTCTCTGCTTTCTCCGTCGGATATGCTAATATTCTAACATGCTCTGCCTCTGACCACTTCCCAATAACTCTAATGCTGGAAAATCATAGGCCATTTGGGCCCATTCCATTTAGATACAGTTCTCTCTGGAATGATATACCATCAGTTGTAGGAATTGTTTACATCTCTTAGATCCAACACGTGGAAGGCTCTCCGGGTTTCATTTGGGAAACAAAACTACGGAAAACAAAACAAGCCATCAAAGAATGGGCTAAAACAAAGTATCAAGAACCAGAGAAGGTAAGAAAAGAAATTAAGAACAATCTGGAGAGTATCCAAAGAGAAATAGAGGATCATGGCCTTTCCCAAGAGAACAAACAGCAGGAAAATGAACTCTACTTACAGTTATATCGAGTTAACAGAGAAGAGGAAAGAAAATGGAGGCTCAAGTCGAGACAATAATGGTTACAAGGGGGTGACAAGAACTCAGTTTTTTTCACAAGAAAACGATAGCCAGAAAGATAAGGAATAATGTTAGCTCCATCCCAGATGCAGAAGGTGATAGACAAAGCACTCAGGAAGCCATTCGAAGAGCTACTACAGATCACTATCGAGATCTACTAACTGAAACAAAGGAAGCAGAGGATTATACATATTTATTGCAACATCTCCCAACAGGGATAAGCAAGGAAATGAATGACATTTTAAGAAAGGAGATAGATGAGGAGGAAATCGGCAGATCAATCTAGACTCTTCAACCTGATAAAGCCCCATGACCGGATGGCTTTCCCATATGCTTTTATCGAGCATTCTAGGGAATTATTAAAAAGGGCTTGACAAAAATGCTCAATTGGATCCAACGAAAAGGAAAAGTAGGAGGATATACCAATGATACTTATCTAGCACTCATCCCCAAAGAAAACAGGTCATCTTCCTTTGCTTGTTTCAGGCCCATATCACTCTGTAACTCCTCCTATAAAATCTTGACAAAAATCATTACTACCTGCCTAAAGCCTTTGCTCCCTTCTCTCATTTCCAAAAATCAAGGGGTATTCTTAGCCAACAAACAAATAACTAATTCCATTTTACTTGTGCAAGAATCCATCCATTCGAGTCAAACTAGAAATGAGAAAGGGTTTATCCTCAAGCTTGATATGGCCAATGCATTTGACAGAGTGAGACACTCCTTCCTCTTGGAAGCTTTGAAGAAGATGGGATTTGGTTACCACTTTCTCAACCTCATTTGAGCTTTCATTTCGGGGCCATGGATCTCCCCTCTCGTAAATGGCAGACCTAGAGAAGTTTTCCAATCCTCCAAAGGCCTCCGACAAGGTTGCCCCCTCTCACCTTATCTCTTCATTCTAATGGCTAAATCCTTCAGCAGAGTGTTGGACTTCAGCCGCAGGGTTGGCTTAATCATAGGAATAAAATTTGGGGACGAGGTCAAGAACATAAATGATTCACAATTTTCCGATGACACCCTGCTAATTGGAGGGGCCTCCACAACAATAGCTAAGCGCTTCAAATCTCTCCTTGACAAATACATGAAGTACTTTGGCGGAATGGTAAATAATTTGAAAAGTTGCATAAATGGCTGGAACGCAGCAGTACAGGTGCTTCACAATATCGCCATCATCTTTGGAGTCACATGCAAGTATGATTGGACTCACTTCTCTTACTTGGGCATGCCTGTAAGTGCTGGACCTTTGAGAGCAGAAGTCTGGGACACAGTAGTCGACAAAATGAAAAGAAAAGTGCAACAGTGGGGATCTAATTGGCTCAACCCCTCTAGTCACCTCACTCTTCTTAAGTTAGGTATATATTCTCTCCCCCTATATCATTTTTCTCTTCTTCAAGCTCTGGCCTCCTTCCACAACAAAATGGAAATCGTCTTTCGCCAATTCCTATGGCAGGGGGCGGGGAATGATAAAAAGAAATTCAACTTGATTAATTGGAAGCAGGTGATCCAACCCAAATACCAAGGAGGTATTGGAATTAGATCTCCTAAATCACTCAATTTAGCCTTTGGAGGGAAAATACTCTAGAGACTCATTACTGGACTCCCAGCATGGTGGAAAAAAGTTCTGGAAATTAAATACCTTAATTTTCCTAGACAACAGCTTCTTGATTGAGATATTCCCAATAGATAATCCTCCAAAATTTGGCGATTATGCAAGAGAGAAATTCCACTAATTGCTCAAAATACTTCAGAAATCCCCAAGGGACGTCCAAGCATCAATACCAGATCAATCAGGTTACGGGAAGGAAGGTAGATCACTGATGGCATAATTCTCACTCATGAAATCATTCACTCCATAAAGCAAACCAAAAAGGCATGTATGCTCCTAAAAATCGACCTCTCAAATGCTTTTGATACTTTAAGCTGGAAATATATTCAAAAAATACTGCAAGCCTTTGGATTTACCCCCCCTTGGGTAAGATGGATTATGAGTCTCATCACTTCTACCTTTTTCTCAATTCTTGTCAACAAGACCCCCTCCACCCCCTTCCACCTGCTTAGAGGTATCCGAAAAGGGGACCCTCTCTCACCCTTTCTATTTGTTATTATGGCGGAAGGTCTTGGACGTTACATAAAAGATGCCCTTCAAAACCAGCAATTATGAGGTGATAGTAAAAAAAGCTAAACGTAAAGGATTAGGGGTTTGTCAACTGGAATTCACTGAGTGGTTGGTTTACCATGGTTGCGAAGTGATATTCAACAAAGGAAATGCATTGCTAAGACACATAGCCATGGGGCAAGTGAAGCAGATCGGGGTTCGTGTGAAGAACCTGTATAAGCTAGATGTGGAAGAATGTGCTACATTAAGCAATAAGGCGGATAAAGTGAAGGTTGCGATGTCGATGAAATTCAGCACAAAATACTTGGTCATTTGTATCATGGTACCTCGAATATTATATAACAAATAACCACTCGCCTATCTAAAGGAGCAATTAAGCAATAGTATATATGCAAAGGATGTACATTACAAAAGTAAGTAAAATCCACATTCCATGATCAGGACAACAAAGCACATGCAGTCCTAGAAAGGATCCACTATGATGTTTATGGACCTTTCTCGACAACCTACACTGTCAGACACAAATATTTTGTCACTTTGATTGATGACTTCTCATAGAAGTGTTGGATCTTCTTCACGTGGAATAAAGATGAGACATTCTCCGAGTTCGTAGAATTCAAGACACTAGTTGAAAACGAAGCTAGCAAGAAGGTGAAGGCTCTGTTGTAGAGGCTGCAACACCCTCCAAAATTTTGGCCTGCACTTAAATTTCAGAGCCTACTATGGATATTGTGATTAATTGTTCCTTAGTCACTTATTGGTAAGTTGATGATCTCAAGCTCCCCTTTTCGATCTAAAAAGTCGTTTATGCTTTTAACTTTACATAGAATGTGTCATCTTTGGGCATGGGGGTAATCGCTTGTGTTGAGATTGCAAAAAGATGATGGAGCTTACTGAAAAGAGTCGCCTTCACTAAGTGGGCCCGCAGACAATTTATGGCGCAAAGTTTATTTTTATATTATGTCTATTTTTAGACATATGGATCATGTCTATGAGTTGCAGGATGTTGTTTATGGATGATTGGTCAAGTTGGAAAAACTAGATGGACTTCTATTTTTAGACAACAGCGGTGACACTGTCAAGTCTAATTATAGAGCAGTCAAATATTATTAGCTTATAATAATATTTAGACTATAGACTTTATCTTATTCTCTTGGAGCACTTCAGTTTGAGCTACAAATATGGCACATGTAGCTGTTAGAAGGAAATACGTTTTCTTTGTGGGTCAGTTGAGTTGTTGCATGCATGACTTCAGTTAGTACTCAATCAATTGAGTTTGCTGGAGTTGATTGTGGAGTTGATGGAGTTGTATTCAGTTTGACTTGGTTAAACTAGTTGTAATTAGTCTAACTGCAAATAGACTAATGATGAGTTGTTAAACTAATTATTAACTCATAATGCAACTAAAGAATACATCAGTGAACTCATTTGCATGTCAGTGCATGTTCAATTCAACAGGGATAGGTGTTAGAGGATCAAATTGCTATCAGTTGTGACTATAGTTGTGCATGAGGATTTACACAATCAATGGGATTGAGTAATTCCAATGAGAATTGGCCAATACCAAGTGATTATAGCCTCTGCTCACGTGATTCCCTGTGTGAGTGATTCCTTTGAGGTAAATATGAGTTTGGTTCAACCATTCTCATCCATTCTTCAACAGGTATTGAGCAGTGGATGTAGGCAAGTAGTGGAATAGATTTGGAGATCAGATCTGAGCTGTATTGTGTGTAACAGGTGGAGATAGTGTTGGATACTTGTGAGAAGTATTGACTATTGTAATTCTACATGTTCTCAATCATTAATATAAAGATAGTGTGGGGTTTTCAGCTATAAACTTTCCTCGGGTTACATACCGTGTTAATGTGTGTATGCGCTTGATGTTTTATTGTTATTGATGATCAATGTAGAGGAGCTTATGTATTGTGTATGTGTTTTGCAATAGTACATGATCAGGATAATCTCCATTGAATATGTGTTTATTATTCAAAATTTCTACATGGTATTAGAGCTATTGATCACTAGATCTACTATTCAGGAAGTGTTTACATTCTATTTCTTCAGGCAGAGTCTCTAATCCGGCCAGGTAGCCTCTGGATTCATCCTTCCTTTGGAAGGTGAGATATCTGGTGAATGGCCATACAGTCGATCTCTGTAAAAGAAATACCTTGTTCTCACGAATTCTAGATCAGAAGCAGTTGAGTTGGAGCTGGTGGAATTCAAATTTGCAGCAGTGTTTTCTTGGTGTCAAAACTAAGATGTCTTTCACAGGATTGTGATTGGAGTATGCCCTTGACGGCAATACGAACTATATTGCATAGAATGATAGGATGGAGGTAGTATTGGATGATAATGGGCTCAAGGAGTTCATAGAGACGGATGTCCCAAAGCCTACTAATTCTACTCAAGCTGATGCTTGGCAAAAGAAGACCGCAAAATGTCGAACGATTCTGTTGGAGGGCGTGAAGGATCACATTGTGTCCAGCCTCCATGGAAAGGCTACTCCATATTTGATGTGGAAATTGTTAACAGAATTATTCCAAAGCAAGAGCGATCAGAGGAAGCTGTCGCTCAAAGATAAAATCAGAAACATCAAATGCGAGAAGGGTGACAATATGCTCAAGTATCTCACGAAGTTCACTCAGTGTCGAGATGAGCTGGGAAGTGTGGGGGTTACTGTCGATGATCAGGACTTGGTGAGCTTGGGTCTCCTTGGTCTTCCGAAGAGTTGGCATTCTTATCAAGACTCTGTCAATGGTCAGGAGAAATTTCCAGGATGGGAAAGACTATGGTCAGAGCTTGCGTAGGAGGAGATCAAGCGGAGTACCAGGGACGGATCTTCATCAAAGGGAGCTGATGAAGAAAATTGCGCTTTGGATGCTAAAGCAAAGAAATGGAAGAGCAAGAAAGCTTCTCAGTCTGGTGCGAAAGGCAAGAAGCAGGACATGTCTAAGGTGAAGTGTCTTCACTGTCACCAGCACGGACACTATGCCACTAATTGTCCGCAGAAAAAGAAGAACAATCAAGCTGCTCGATCTGTAGTAGGCGAGGCTCTAGCCTCAGAGTTTGAGCTTAATTTTTCATTAATCACATGCTTGGTTTCAAGTGTGATGGGATTGGTGTGGTTCTTGGACAGTGGTGTGCCTTTTCACATGATGGGAGATAGAGATTTGTTTTCTGATTTGGAGGACAAAGATCTTGGAGTGCACATCGAGATGGGCGATGATGGTAGATACAATGCAACCAGTATCGGTACCATTTCCTTTGAGAGGGAGTGTGGTAAACCCTTTGTATTGAAGGAAGTCATGCATGTTCCAGGACTGAAGAAGAATCTTATCTCTGTGGCGATGTTAGAAGACAAGGGGTATGATGTTGTTTTCAGCAAGGGAAAAGCTTTCTTGCGTAGCAAGACAACTGGTGAGACCCAAAAGATAGGGGTTCGAGTAAGGAACCTTTATCAGTTGCATGTAGATGGATGCGTAGAAATGGCAGGCAAGGCAGAAGGATTGGTGAGCTGAGATGATGTCAAGTTGTGGCACAGGAGATTGGGTCACCTTCACCATGGAGCCTTGAAGATACTACAACAGATCACTACAGGGCTTCCTAAAGACACACTTGCACAGTCATATCAGTGCAAGGGGTGTACTTTGGGGAATTTTGTGAAAGCCACCTTTCACGAGAAGGATAGATGTGCCACGATGATCCTTGAGAGAATTCACACAGACGTGTGTGGACCTTTCTTAGTTTCTTCGACAGCAAAACATAGGTATTATGTGATTTTTGTTGATGATTTCTCTCGTAAGCGCTGGATCTTCTTCATGTAGAAGAAGAGCGAGACATATTCAAAGTTCTGTGAATTCAAAGCACTGGTCAAGAAGGATTCAGGAAAGAAGGTGAATGCTCTTATGAGCAATAATGGTGGTGAATACATCTCGGACGAGTTCAAGGATTTCTGCAAGGTAGAAGAGATTGGAAGAGAGCTCATGGCTCCCGATAACCCACAACAGAATGGGGTAGCTGAGTGGAAGAACAGAACGATCATGGGTGCTGCATGGGTGATGTTGCATCATCAATGCCTACCCCTTCATTTGTGGGCGAAAGCATGCAATACAACAGTTTATGTGTAGAACCGTTGTCCTCATAAGATACTTGGCATGAGTACACCCGAGGAGGCTTATTCTGGTAAGAAGCTTGATATTTCTCATTTGAGGATTTTTAGTGCTAACGTTTACATGCATGTGACGAAGGATGCTAGGAAGAAGTTGGAGCCGACCACAGAGGTTGGGATATTTGTGGGGTACACTGATACGCCCCACAACTATTGTGTGTATTTTTCAGACCGTGGTAAAATTGTTCTGCGACGGGATATAAAATTATAGGAGGAGAAAGCCATGAAGTGTTTGATTGAGAGGGAGCTACACTTGCATGCAGATGAGGAGCTATTAGTTCCTAAGGATGTGCTTCAGGATGTGGATAAGCCACAGGACGAGGTTCATGGAGTGGAAGAGACCACTCAAGCAGTGCCAACCATCAGAGGGCGAAAGCGCTTGACAAAAGTTGAGTGACTGGCTCAAGATGCAGAGAAAGTTGTAGGACCACCTACAGCCCAACGTAGACAGAGACAGTCACCTGATTGGTACACTGGATACATGGCTCTTATGAGTACGTGTGTTGTCATTGAGCCATCCTCTTTCGAGGAAGCTCTGGAGGATCCTGCATGGGTAGACGCCATGGTGGAAGAGTATGATTCTATTGTCAGAAACAGTGCATGGGAGATTGTTCCTAGACTGGAAGGAAAATCAGTGGTGGGTTCGAGATGGATCTACAAGGTTAAGCAGGCAGCTGACGGGAGTGTGGAGAAGTACAAGGCAATATTCGTTGCCTGAGTCTTTTCACAGATAGAGGGGATCGATTATGAGGGGACCTTTGCATCTGTCACAAGGTATTCTTCCATACGGATTATTCTTTCTCTCTCAGCGCAGATGGGATGCCACATTCGTCAGATGGATGTGAAGACTGCGTTCCTCAACGGAGTCATTGAGGAGGAGGTGTACATTGAGCAACCCGAAGGCTTTGAGGTCTTCAGCAGCGAGTCGCATGTGTGCAGGCTCAAGAGAGCACTGTATGGGTTGAAGCAAGCACCACGTGCTTGGTACACACGGATAGACAACTATTTCACCAGACTTGGATTCTCCAAGAGCGAGGTGGATCCTAACATATACTAGATTGTGGTGGAGGGAAAGTTGCTTGTCATTGTATTGTATGTAGATTATTTGATTCTAATGGGTGATGAGCTGTTGATACTTTCATGCAAGGATGATATTGCTAAGGAGTTTGAGATGAAGGACTTGGGCCTCCTTCACTATTTCCTAGGATTGGAAATATGGTAGCGCAATGGTGGACTATTTGTTTCTTCGGGTAAGTATGCTCAGGAGATACTGGAGAAGTTCAACATGCATGGCTGCAAGCCTGTTGATACTCCTCTTCCTGGAGGTTGGAGGAAGGAGGATCCCACTTTGGCAGAAGAAGTGGATGCCACTTTTTATCAACAGTTGGTGGGGTTGCTGATATATTTGGTAATTACATGACCCGATATATGCTATGCAGTTAACCAGCTTTCACAAGCTATGGTTAAGCCTACCAAGCTCTTCTTGAAGGCGGGCAAGCATGTATTGCATTATTTGAGAGGCACATCGGGATATGGATTATGGTACAGATAGGAGGATGAGGTGAAGCTATGTGGCTTCACGGATGCAGATTGGGCAGGGAGCCAACGGATAGAAAGAGCACATTAGGTGGGGTCTTCAGTATTGGATTAATAGCAGTTTCTTGGTAGAGCAGGAAGCAGAGATCCGTGGCACTCAGTTCAACAGAGGCTGAGTATATGGCAGCAAGTTTGGCTGCATGCAAGGCTATATGGATGAGGAAGATTCTGGTTGGTTTGTTCGGTTCTCATTTGGATCCTACTGTGATTTACTGTGATAACTAGAGTTGCATTAAAATCTCAGCTAATCCTGTATTTCATGATAGATATAAACACATTGACATCAGGTACCATCATATCAGAGATTGTGTGCAGCAGAGGATCATGTTAGTTTCATACATTCCAACGGAGGATCAGGATGCTGATATCTTGACAAAGGTGCTTACTAGGAGCAAATTCGAATACCACCGACGCATGATAGGGGTTGCTGATAATCCATATCTTGTCGAGAGGGAGTGTTGAGATTGCAACAAGATGATGGAGCTTAGTGAAAAGAGTCACCTTCACTAAGTGGGCCCATAGGAAAATTATGGCGCAAAGTCTATTTTTAGACATATGGATCATGTCTATGAGTTGCAGGATGCTGTTTATGGATGATTGGTCAAGTTGGAAAAAATAGATGGAATTCTATTTTTAGACAACAACGGTGACACTGTCAAGTCTAATTATAGAGAAGTCAAATATTATTAGCTTATAGTAATATTTAGACTATAAACTTTATCTTATTCTCTTGGAGCACTTCAGTTTGAGCTACAGATAAGGCACATGCAGCTGTCAGAAGGAAATACATTTTATTTGCGGGTCAGTTTAGTTGTTGCATGCATGACTTTAGTTAGAACTCAATCAGTTGAGTTTGGTGGAGTTGATTGTGGAGTTAATGGAGTTGTGTTCAGTTTGACTTGGTTAAACTAGTTGTAATTAGTCTAACTGAAAATAGAATAATGATGAGCTGTTAAACTAATTATTAACTCATAATGCAACTAAAGAATACATCAGTTAACTCATTTTCATGTCAGTGCATGTTCGGTTCAGCAGGGACAGGTGTTAGAGGATCAGATTGCTATCAGTTGTCACCATAGTTGTGCATGAGGATTTACACAATCAATGGGATTGAGTTATGCCAATGAGAATTGGCCAATACCAAGTGATTATAGCCTCTTCTCACATGATTCCCAGTGTGAGTGATTGCTTCGAGGTAAATACGAGTTTGGTTCAACCATTCTCATCCATTCTTGAGCAGGTATTGAGCAGTGGAGTCAGGCAAGCAGTGGAATAGATTTGGAGATCAGATCTGAGCTGTATTGTGTGTAACAGGTGGAGATAGTGCTGGATACTTGTGAGAAGTATTTACTATTGTAATGTTACATGTTATCAATCATTAATATACAGATAGTGTGGGGTTTTCAGCTGTAAACTTTCCCCGGGTTACATACTGTGTTAATGTGTGCATGCTCTTGATGTTTTATTGTTATTGATACTGCTATATTGATGATCAATGTAGAGGAGCTTATGTATTGTATATGTATTCCGAAACAGTACATGATGAGGATAATCTCCATTGACTATGTGTTTATTATTCAAAATTTCTACAGCTTGTCATGCAAAGGGAGGTTTGTTTTGCTTCAAGGGGAAATATTTATGAGAATGAGACATGTTTAACACTCATTTCACACACTCTTACACAAGTTTCACCTTTATCCTCCCAAAGTCTATAATCGAAGCCACAGTTTTCATAAGCTGCCACAAAGGTTGTTGCATTAAGTGAAGCACGTGTTATATATTATGGATGGTCTATGTTGTATCGATAAGCTTTCAAGTGTGTGATTGTACTGAAGTTTTATCACTATTCACATAAGTTCAACTAATCCCAAACTTAGCTAAATTTCAGAGTTTCCTTAGCAACCTAGCCTCATCCAACTTTCCTGAACTACACACTTCACATATGTAACCCTCAAAATTTTATGTTGCTTGTTCGAACCGTGCAATGCGCAGAAATCCCAACCTCCCTTACCATTCAATAATGCGCAGTGGTTTCCTCTAGTTTCCTTCCCTCAGCCGGAACCCACTGTCTCATAAAACTGTGCAGTTTTGTCCCTTGACTACCCAGTCTGCCTTGCAGCCTGAAATTGCATAGATGTGTCCTCCTAGGGCCTTGTCCCAAGTAGGGCCACGAAGAAAGATGACATGATAGATGACTCTCAAGGAGCTGAGGAGAAAAATAAGTAGACCAAGAAACCCAAGGTATGATAGAATATGAGGAAGTACTCTCGACTTTGACTAAATCGCATTTTGGGGCTCCTCTTAGCATAAACATCATGCATTCATGCTTCTGAGGTTTCGTCCATATTGAAGATGCGACAATGTTCACCATTGATTGCTTTAAGCATATGGAGGAGGATTAACTAGATTTTCCTTCATAAGTGAATATTTGCCACTAATGCAACCAATGTTTTCGCCAATGTAATAAGCACAACACTCCAAGAGAGGGTATAAGGATTATTTCCACGTAGAAAATCTTAGTCAACACAATATGAATTATGTAATTCCCCAAATCCACAACCCGGACAATGAGTGATGATACATAGCAAAACATGTATCTCAATAAAATTTATTATGAAAGTGTAAGCTCCCCAGGAAAATATCATATAGAAGTAGGATAATGTAATCTACCCATGGTAAATTTATGTAACAGTAAAATTTTGTTGGTAAAACTTTAACCCCGCCTATGTATACTAGTGCATGCCACTTACATGTAAAAGTCACATTCACGATTATCATGGGGGATATCTCAAATATTAGTCTGCACAATATGAATTATGTAATTCCACAAAGCCACAACCTGAACAACGAGTGATGATACATAGCAAAACATGTATCACAATAAAATTTATTATGAAAGCATAAGCTCCTGAGGAAAATATCATATAGAAGTAGGATAATGTAATGTACCCATGGAAAATTTATGTAACAGTAAAATTTTGTTGGTAAAACTTTAAACCCGCCTATGTATACTAGTGCATGCCACTTAAATGTAAAAGTCACATTCCCGATTATCATGGGGAATATCTCATCTTATGTAAGCAAATAAGTAATATTTCGTGGTGGCAGAGTATTAATAGCTGGATTTATTGTTGATTGCATTGGAATTACTCCTGACGACTCTGTCACGTGATGGAGGCAAGGTTTTGGTATCCTCTACTTCCACGCCCTCGGGTGTCTCCTCCGCATTGACGGTGGGAAGAGGGAATGCCCATCCGAGGCGGAGATATCTTGGTGTTCACCTTATTCAATGAAACATTTAATCGATGGTTCCAGAAATATTTCCCTTCAGCATTGTTACAGTTCTGTCCTCCCTTGTGCACTGTACATATACCTGGACTTCTCTGGTTGATGTATGGTCTTGGATTCTCATGCCTGCTACTGGTTCGAAGCGATTCGGACTACGTCTTTTACAACGGCTACCTTGCTGTAAAGTTTATTGTGATGTCTATAAGATTTTTGTTGTTTTCCTATGCCCTTCTCCATTTTCGGTCGTGTTATGAACAATCTGAATTTCCTAACTTACTTTTAGCGTGTTTTCTATTGTCTGTGGTGAGGTATGAGGATCTCTCCCCATAACACAATATGCACAGGCACAGGTGAGGCTGCCTGGCTTCAGGGTCTTGCTTCCTCAAAGCTGCGGCGAACAGGTGAGTTCAACGCAATTTGTTTCTGCATACTATTCTTTAACATAGGCATTCTGTTACAAGAAATGATGAATTAATCACACTGAGTGTAGGGTTTGATTTGTTTTTACTTTTCCTGTGTTTATTGACAGATAGAATTGGCCCTCTAGCCCAGACCCCTTGCGGTATTTTCCTCTTCGTTATTGTACAGGAGTTTTGGCAGAATTTAAGCCTGATAGATCTGCCTGGCTAACACAAGGATTGGGATTCCTTCACGCAATATGGGCTATGAACTGATAACTTTGTTTTTCTTTGATTTTGAGGGGCCTTCAAGCTTGCTTATGTATTCATTAAGTAATTTAATTCCACAGTTGTTAAATTATTCGGGTTGTACCCTTGAACTATTATATTATGACTTCCTATAGTTTTCCAAGGCCGTCTGAGCACTTTTTGTGTAATTATGTTGAGGGTATGGGACTTTACGACCCTAGTTCGGCTAGGTTGGAGAGGTGCGTGCCTACCTTGCGGCGCCTTACTGTATAGTTAATTACTATTTTTGCACTAGCCCTTGCTAGGGTTCGTGAACTATGGAGGAGTCATTTTTAATCATGACAGTGTTTTTCGTAGTTCTGTTTGGATATATACAACTTTGCACACTTCTCAGTTTACCTATTCTGTTCATATTACTTTTATACTCTATGATGCTTACCATATGATAATTACAGTTCTATGCTTTCCTATTTAATGTGTTTGGGTCAAAGATTACTTGTCTGGTTTCTCACTACAGGGTTTTAGTTTACACGAGTCACAGAAGTACTACGTTAACTCGTTCTAGGTTCACACTTATATGAATTCTTTGTTTTACTTGTTCCCGTGTGGAGCATCAACTTTCGCATAACCACCCAACTATATTATCTGTATGTGTTTATGATTACAGTACCGACTTAAATATTTTTTGCCCCGCATGCTATTGGAAATGTTAACTCCGTCCCGAAGTTGACATACATTAGCGGTTACGGCTTTACTCCTCAAGGTTTTCTTTGAGATTGATTATAACTTGATTCTGCAAATGTATTCAGGTTTGAGTTTCTAGAAATGATCTTTCTTGTTTTTTCTATGTTCCGAGGCTTATATATGAATTGGACAGAGAACAGATAATTGTCGAACTCTCTGTTGATTTATGAGATATACTTGTTTTCATTGCAATGAAATTTTATTTCCGAGAACCCTGTAATTAAAATGAGTCCCTTCATTGACTATTTTCCATTTTCTGTAATCCTTGAAAGGGTTTCCTAGCAGCCCTCACTCACACTCGACTCCCTGAACTATATGTATATTTTTTTTTTAAAGGAAAAGAAAAAAGGAAAGATAGATACAAAATCCTGCCCTTTATGCTATACCCTCACACAATTTCCCATCCAGTTCCTTGTAAGAATTCTTTGACCCTCCTTTCATAATATAACTGAAAAGAGGAAAACTAAGAATAACCTTATAAAATTACCAATTAGTATCAATTCTAGGGATTTCCTTGTACCTGAATTTCTTCTGGTTGAAATGTCGTTTTCTGGCAGTCTCTCGAAAGAACGGTGTCTTGAATTCCTTGGATAGAATATAGTTTTCTAACAGTCCCCCGAAACTGGGTCTGTCATCTGTCAAACCACTCGACCACGAGATTTGTCCTTAAGGACTAGAATCTCCCCCCTTGCTTCTTGCCAGACCTCAGTCTTTGGCAAGTTGCTCGTATAGCGAGCAGGGCTATCTGGTCATCACCAGAATTAGCCACCTCTTTTCTCCTTAGAGTCTTTTCTTTATCCTGCCTGTCCCTACAGCCTAGAATTTTTTCCTCCATTCTCCCTTTTTCTGGAAACCCTCCAATTAGGGAAGGTAGTTAGGGTTGCTTCCTCAGCAACCGTTTTTCCCACCTCAAGAGGACAACTTCTTCCTTGAGGATTTACCTTCTTTCAAGAAACAATTTTTTTTACATTTCACAATCAACCAAAATTATCAACCAAAATTACATTTAACTCTTAATCAAATACAAATAACATGTTCAGTTTGTTTCTACCACAGTAAATCAAATATTTACATTGTTTTCTAGGGCATTACAGATAAAGCATTTAATGTTGACATTTCCTTATCTGCATTGGCTTTTGGAAAACATACAGTTAAGGCGTTTGGATTTCTTTTCTGGCCTCTAAAGCAGTTACGAGGCAAACGAGCCCCTGGCCTCGCCAGACATCTGGTTAAGACCACAATCTCATGGTGTATTGTCATAACCCCAATTCTCAAGAACAAATTATACACACACACACACACACACACACACACACACACATATATATATATATAGTCATAAGGTTTTACATACGCGGGATTACCCTTTGGAATTATATATACAATTTCCTATGATTCATTTACCTTATGTTACTTTATGCATGTTAACCACACGACAATGGTTCTAGGGGTAATTTTAAATTTTCCCTTTAGCCATCACGTGGCACCCCTTATCCATTACTGTGAGAATTATCTCCTACTCTACTTCGTACTGTACGAGGCTGGCAGGCTATCCAGTATTTTCGCATTGCATCAACGATGGAGGGCACACTTCATAATCCAACGGTGGCAGATCATCTTCGCGGGCTGCCGCCTAAACTAATGCTTGCCTTGGGTGATGGGATAATTTTTCTGGGAAATTTCATTGCGGCTTTGCTCTGGTTCAGTCCATTTGTTCCGTCTCGGAGAGCCTAGCTCGCAAACCCTATTCAAATGCCAGAGGATTCGTTTTCAAAACCTTCAGGTAGGTAACCGCACAATGTCTTGTTCCTTCTGTAACCTTTTGGCTATGCGTTCTTTTCGATTTACTGATAAACTTCTCAATTATGCTCATGCATCATGCATCTGCAGGGTTATTCATGCATCATACATCTGCAGGATTATTTACCAATGAGGTCCTCCTAGAGCACTGGAATGAGTGTTGTTCATTCGTTGGTCGAAGTTTTCCTTAGTGGTAAGTGTCTTGGCAAGCATGAGGATAAATTCCTTGAGTTTTTGTTTTACTGTAGTTTGCATTACTTGTATTGTTGTCTAACACGTTCTATTCGGGTTGCTCCTTGTACAGTTTAGGCACCCATTCCTCATATAGCCTAAAGACTAAGGAAGACCCCCCCCCCCCCCCCCGTTCTGTTCCGAGTTCCAGGTATGGGGAATCCTACCGGCCATGGCTATCTCTGTTTTTCTTCAGAGTTTTTCATGTGTTTAGAGGAGGGTAACCCTCTAGGTCACCTTTATTTTTGATTGAACCAGGGTGGGGAGGGTTATTCGTTCCCTCCAGGCTCCAATTACCATGGACATGACAAATGTAATTTTAGACTCTTGAATTTGGATGTCTGACTACAATTCCTATGCTCGGACAATTGTAACTATATATATATTTTAGCACACACCTGTGCTTATTTTGGTCACGGCATATTAGGCTCCTTATTTACTAGACTATAATTTATTGTGAGGGTATACTGCTTTTAAACGAAAGAATAAATTTTCCTCATTTGTGCTTGTTCAAAGGTTACCACACCACAGGCCTTTTTGTCCACGAATTTGTACTTGTTTTTGTTTTATGAGTTCATAGTATTGCACAACTTTTATCTATGTCACGTTTTTTGTTTGGTTTAGCTGCACATTCCTATACAGTTTATATGATGTTTTAGGTAATTAACTAAAGAGGGTCTTATCCCCTAATCTTACAACCTCCCTTGTTGAGAGGGTCCGAACCCTGCCCCTCAATTACAGTGTTCTTTTGAATTAATTCCTGATTGCTTCTAGGTTATTAATACTTGTATGCTGGAAAGAGTTAAAACGTGGACAAGATATAACCCTACCAACCTGTTGTTCCATTCTATTCCAAACCCAGTTTTCCTTTTTGGGTGTTCCATTTGGCTTAGATAATGTCCACAGAACAGGTCTCCAGGTGCGCCACTCCACTTTCTGGCCTTCCTTATTACAGAGGAAATGCTCTACCGCATCTTAACACAACCTGCAATAGTCTCTTCCTTAGATTAGGTGCGATACAGTTTGTGGCAGGCAGACGTTGTTTTTTTTTGTTTTCTAATTATATAAACCTATGTCTCTTAAAGAAAGGGGTTCGCCCCAAAGGCTGCAAGCCATTACTGAGTAATGCTAGTCTTGAGTGTATTCCATTCACTCGTCTAATTTCGGGTCTGCCTAAGCATTTATTTGTTTCCTTCTTATTTACTGATTGGGATTTTGTTTGTTGCAGTATTCATGGGCAATGTGAAGTTATCATGTTTTATGTTACTGCACGATTGACTTAGAAGAATGTCCCAACGTGGTGTAGACATCTTTGTAGGTATCACATTTTACAGAGGTGTTGGATCTCTATGTAGAAATGAAGGTTCCTTAATTGTGTGGTGGCACAACTACCTTAACCGATTAGATAAATGTCTTTGTGAATTTCAGGTGTGCGAGAACATTCCTATTGTTCTTTGTGGAAACAAGGTTGATGTGAAGAATAGGTAAGTGAAAGCTAAGCAAGTTACTTTTCATAGAAAGAAGAATCTTCAATACTATGAGATATCTGCAAAAAGTAACTACAACTTTGAGAAGCCATTCTTGTACTTGGCACGGAAGCTCTCAAGGTGAGCCTTTAATCTAGTTTCTGATGCTCCCTATATGAATGTTATATTAAAAAATTTGCATTGATTCTATAACGGGTTATTTTTATAGGGATCCAAACCTTCATTTTGTGGAGTCACCTGCTTTTGCTCTTCCTGAGGTTCAGATAGACCTTGCAACCTAGCAACAGTAAGTAGAATGCTATATTCTTATTATTTTTTGTTAAATTTTACTGAAATGATTTGTTCCATTTCTAAAAGATTGAAACTTTGGCTTACAATATTTTATGTTGTCAGGTACGAGGAACAACTTGTAGCAACTGTAGCCCAACCCCTTCCAGATGACGATGATGATGCTTTTGAATAGCTTTGTCAAGATTATTTTGCATATTTAGGGATTGGCGGATTCAATTAGTTTTTTATCATTGGAGTTTGCTCTTGAGTTCCGACATTTAATTCTGATTTGTATTCGGGGCTTAGAATAGCATTATCGCATCTCTGGATATGTGATTTGGGTATTGTGCAGATGTTTTCATCAGTGGAGTTGGCTAAGCTATCTTAGTTCAACTCCATTACAGAGCTATTTTTATATGCTAAGACAATTTTTTCTGTTATATACTGTTGCACATTTTGGACAAGAACTTTTTGTACTCTTCAAATATTTCAAGAATGCTCAAGTGCCTTTAGTTGTGTACTGTTGGGGGAAATGCTAGTTGCGATGATTGTTGCTTGTAATATATTCTGGCTTGTTAAAACTTTCTCTGAAAATTCTAGCTATGTCTGAGGATTTATTTTAACTCTGAAATTGGTTTACATAGTTGATAATTGTGGCTATCAAGCCTGCCTGGATATTCTTGTGGGTATGTTGTCTGTCGGACACATAAAGGTATCGCCATTTCATTAATTGGGCTCTCGATTGATTTCTGTATAAAGATTCACATTGTCTAAAACTGAAGTCATTTCCATTCAACAGTCTACAGATTCTTTTTTAACTATAGTAAAACTAGGAGATGGAATGCTTATCAAAGCTAAGGTAGGATCTTAAATCCAAACTTCTGACTCCCATTTGAAGTAGATATTAGAGCTTTATAAGATGGCACGCTGTTGAAAAGTTGATAGTAATTAAATATGATGGCTGGACATTGCATTTAAATATGGGTGGCCATGTTAAGCTCACGTGGTCTTGGAGGAAAGCATTTTCTGCTCTGTATTAATGCTGGCATGACTTAGATTTTATAGGAGTGTTCCGACATCAATTGTCAATCCTCACTTTTATATATTTATCACTTATATTCATGCCAATGCTGGGTAACTTTGGCTTTGAAGGAAATATTTCTATGCTGTTTTATTGCTTAAGCATCACATTTTATCTGCTGTTGGTTTGACATGTTTAATGCTCAAGCAATATTTTCTGAAGTGTTGCTTGTCTTCATGTCTATTGGAAGAAAACCACGTCACACATGCAATGTTGCATTGTGATGTTGGTAATTACTGGTGTGAAAATGTGAATGCTGGATTGAGCGCTCCACACACACAACTTGTTATTATTTAATTAGCAGAGTAAACGTACAGATTTACAGGGGTGCCAGATTTTATTGGAATATGAAGTAAAACTTGGGTGTAAATTTAGTACTGAATTGAATTCCCCCTTGCTAAACAAAGGTAATATTAATAACCCATATGCGCTGGTTTCTTTCAGACAACAATTTCTTTGGTGGTTTCTCTCATACATGAGTACTATTTATGAACTTTGAATGTGAAACTACTTTGAAAGAACATTCAAAATGATTTTTTTTTTTTTTTAAATAATTTTTTATATTGTCTCTAGAGAGACAATAGTTTGAATTATGGACATTTTATTTTTTTTAAATAATTTTTTATATTGTCTCTAGAGAGACACATTCATGGACATTACTTTTTTTTTTAAATAAAATTTTTATATTGTCTCTAGAGAGACAATAGTTTGAATTATGGACATTTTTTTAAAAATATTTTTTCATATTGTCTCTAGAGAGACAATATGGACATTTATTTTTTTAATAATTTTTTATATTGTCTCTATAGAGACAATATGTTTTTAATCTCAGCTATTGTCTCTAAAAAGACAAAAATGTAATTGTCTCTAAAGAGACACAAATGAAGTTGACTCTAGAGAGACAAATCAAATTGTCTCTAGAGAGACAAATCAAATTGTCTCTTAATAAACAATAATTATTGTCTTTATAGAGACAATAACATTATGTGTTCAATATTGTCTTTATAGAGACAAATTTTTGAGACATTATATTTTGAGACAACTGCTTAGAAACAATATTTAAGACAATACACAAGTTTATTTTTGTCTTAAGTTAAGACAATTGACTCAAATATTGTCTTAAAACCCCCTACATGTAGTAGTGTACCCTTTTCCAATTTATGCCATCTAATGGAAGCCTCCAGTTAGAAGGAGTACATTAACTATGCCACACCAAACTCTACACTAGGCGTTCCCAATTGTCGCTATCTCGGGCATCTTCTCGTTCATGGTTGCAAGATTTCACTCGGAGTGAGTATCTACGAGTGTCAAGAATAAAAAATTTCGGAATCAAAAAGGCAAATTGAGGATAAAAATTACTTAGCTAGGCATCTATTCACTCCCTCTTAAAACAGAGGATTAAAATTTCAAGTCGACATTCTATTACATTTTTAAATGATCAATTTACAAACTATTATTTCATTTAAAACTAAATTATATTATATTATATTATATTAAT
>APFE031324763.1:4584-32126 GCA_000404065.3 Pinus taeda | reverse complement strand
ATGTGATTGCTAATCTGGAAAAGATATGGAGCTAACTGTGAAAATTGAAATAAATTGCTCTAAGCATAGAACATACTTAAAATTAACATGGTATCAAAGCTGAGGTGAAGACAATGCCCAAGCAAAAGTGAAAGAGCAATCACCGAAGATAGTTGGGAAAGGACAAAAGGATTAGTGGATTCCTCATCCCTCTTCAAATTCACCAAGGGTGAAGTTGAAGTAGAGAATATTATCAGAATGGTGCAACGGAATATGGCCTACCTAAAGATCACTTCATTGAAAGACCGGATCTCAGGGTGGAAGGAAAGGCAGATAACTAGTTTGACCATTATGCGAAGGAGTGTCCGAATGACAGGGATAGATCACTTGATGATGATAACAATCATTCCAGGGACCTCTTTAATGATCAAAGGAATGACAGGTAATGTAGGTCATCAAGGAAATGGCAGACTCTTCATAGAAAGCGAGGAACCCTAGGTATGAAGAATCAAATGTTGTTTCTGATAAGATAAAGAAGCATTATCTTGTATTGGCCCTCTCCTTCAAATTCTTTGGAATCTGGCTTATAGATTGTAGTGCTTCAAGGCACTTCATCGGATAGATGGGTGCACTCTCTAATTTGGTAGAGATGGAAACAATCGTGGGATTATACTTGGAGCTGATGCCACCTATCTCAGAAAGGGTGTAGGGAATGTTAACTCTCAATTAAATAAGGGTAACTCGATTCATTTACAGAATCTCTTTTATGTACCTGATCGCAAGAAGAACTTGGTGTCCATCTCAGAAATGGAAGTCAAAGCTTTCAGGGTGGCATTCATCGATGGAAAGGTACATGTTAAAAAATATAATTTTCAAAGATGTTTTTTCTCATGGGTTCAGGGTTGGCAATTTGTATCAAGTTGCAGGATGGTCCATTAGGGATCATGTCAATTGACATATCGCATCTATAACACCAGAGGTCTACCTATGGCGCCCTACCTGATGTGATTCAAATGGTGATAGGGATGTCTGAATTCAAGTAGAGCATGAAGGTACATGTCTGAGATGTATCGAAGGAAAATCTTACAAGGGGACCATTCCCCTCATGCAGAAGGTCCACAAGTTTGGAACAACATGAGGAGTTTGAGATTCATGATCGGGAATCTCATGTATACAGGTGGAAGAAATCCCTCTATGGCTTGAAGAAAAACACCTCGGCGTAGTATGAGAGGATTGATAGGTGTCTGATGAAGCTCAGATTCACTAGGAGTGAAACCGATCCAAACCATTACCCGAAGGTTGTGGATGATAGACCTCTCATACCAGCACCTTATGAGGACAACCTATTTCTGACAGGTGTAGACCCTCTCATTTGCAGAAGTAAGAGGGAGTTGGATTCCGGATGTGGAATGATAAACCGCAAGCCTGTGACTACTTCGAGGATCTTAACTTTTAGAAGTTATATGGTAGTGATGTCGAACCAGATTTAGGAAATGCCTCTAAGTTTCATAAACTCATTCGCGTTGATGTTCTTGATGAAATTCCGTCCAGACATATGTTTTTCAGTTAGCATGGTGAGCTCATATTTGGTTGAGCCTCACTGGATTGGTGCCAAAAATCTTCTGATATATCTTCGAGGAACAACCTCTCATGGATTGAGATACACTGCTGGAAATATGAAACTGCATGATTATTCGAATGCTAACTTGGCAATCAGTGTGGAGGATCATTAGAGCACTTCTCATGTTGGTTCTCTTTGGATTTTGCTTCAATATCATGGATGAGTAGGAAGCAAAATTCGGTTGCTATAAGCACCCCCGAGACCGAATACATAGCTACGAGTATGATCTTGTGTGAAGCTGCATGGTTGCAGAACCTCTTAAGTGAGTTGTTTGTACACATGATGAATACCACTATGATTCTCTGTGACAACCAGAGGGGGGATTCAATTATTGAGGAATCTCGTATTCGATGATTGCTCCAACAGATATATATCAGATACTTCCTTATCTGTGATATGGTAAGTTGATGAGCGAGGAGGCTCCATCGCACTGAGACTGATGTACAGGGCACAGACATTTTATCAAAGCCCCGGGGAAAGTTCAGATCTATGACTTTCCCAAACGACTTGGAGTTGTTGAGAGACCTTCTTATAAGGGTCCTGCATGTTGCATCCATTGAGCTCTGGGGGGCTTGGGGTACTTACTAGAGCAACATACGACCATAGGGAAACTCACCCTTCCCTGGTGGTGCACTATAAATAGGATGATTAGTTCTCCTATGGGCGAAGATGATTTGTTCTTTGTGGCAACTATGGAACTGGATTATTAGTTCTCTTGTGGGCCAGGATGATTTGTTCTTCGTGGCGATTGTGGAATAGGATGATTAGTTGTCCTGTGGGCCAGGATGATTAGTTCTCCGTGGCATCCACTGACAGGATGATTCGTTCTCCTATGGACAGGATGATTAATTCTCCTATCTAGGCATCCTACCCATGCAGTCTGGGACTCATGGGAAGTACCTCTCATCTGATCAATGAGCAGGGAAATGAGGATAGGGACCATAGTAGTACTATAGATGGACGCATCGCTGTATCTACCAAACTCCCTATGCTAGGATGACCTCCATTGATCTGGGATCAATGAAACTGATCTAGGATCAATATGAGTGGTTTGAGACACTCTCTTGTGACATTGATCTAGGATCAATGAAACTGATCTAGGATCACTATGAGTGGTTTGAGACACTCTCTTGTGACATTGATCTGGGATCAATGAAACTGATCTCGGATCAGTATGAGTGGTTTGAGACACTTTCTTGTGACATTGATCTGGATCAATGAAACTGATTTGGGATCAGTATGAGTGGTTTGAGATACTCTCTTGTGATATTGATCTGGGATCAATAAAACTGACTTTGGGTCAATAAGAGTGACATGACACACTCTCTTAAGATGAAACTGACTTCGGGTCAGTAGAGAATGGTATGATACATTCTCGATCAATTCTTCGTCTTCATGGTTCAGCAGAGCAGAGCTCAGCAGATCAAATCAAAGCAGAGCTCAGCAGATCAAAGCAAAGCAGAGCATAGCTCATCAAATCAGAGTAGTGCAGGGCACTGATGGTAGAGATAGTACAGTCAGACATATGGATCAACAGATGGAGTTCTCCCTAGTTAAGAGGGAGTGTTAAAATTGGCAACTGGGGCCAAACTCCATGTGGGTCATCTTATTTATGGCACCTGATATTTTTCTTGGATCCTTCTCATTGAGAGGTTTAGGATTGATCTAAATATCATCCGGTTCTAATAAGTATTCATGGAATTATGAATTTATTTGAGTTATAAGACAATTCATCAAGGTTAGCCAGCAACCAAATAAACCCCACATGTTTTCAACGTTTTAGTATAAATAAAGGTGGCCTTCAAGTGATTTCAACACACTTGGGATCTCTTCATCTCTCTACTTGTCTTTGGGTTTTAGTAGGAGGAGAGATCCTAAGGAATAACGTTGCCCTGATCTAGAGGGTAGAAAGCTGGAACTGCTGGAAAAGCTGGAAATGCAAGAAAAGAAGGAACTGCTAGAAAAGCCGGAACTTCCTGAAAAGCTAGAGCTGCCAGAAAACTGGAACTGCTAGAAAAGCTGGAAATGCCAGAAAATCCAGAACTGTCGGAAAAGCAGGACTGTCGGAAAATCCAGAACTATCGGAAAAGATCGAACTGTCAAAAAAGTCGGAACTGCAAGAAAAATCAGAAAATCCGGAAAAGTTGGAAAAGCCGGAAAAGTCGGAAAAGTCGAAAATGCCCGAAAAGCCGGAACTGCTAGAAAAGTCGGAACTGCTGGAAATGCTAGAAATGCTGGAAAAATCGGAACTGTTGGGACTGCCGGAACTGCTGGAACTTCCAGGAACAACCGGAATTGCCGGAACTCCCGGGAATAGCTGGCACTGCCAGAACTGTCGGGAATAGCCAGCACTGCCAGAACTGTCGGGAATTTCCAAAACAACTGGAGCATCTGTCTTTGGAGGAGAGTAGCATGCAAGGGATAACTAACTAACATTGGGACAATTGTATGGTACTTAGAAGCAAAATACACCAAGCATGCAATGTTACAGCTAGCATGCAAGGGACAACTAACATGCAACAACAAGCATGCTAGGGACAACAAGCAAGCAAGGTGCAACCAACACATATGTCAGGATGGCAACATGGTGCGACAATGGCACATAATGTAGTATAGTGATGGGTACAGTCATGATTAATGAAGTGTGATGAGATGTAGCATAGTGATGATGGGTGCAACATGGTGCAGCACGGTGAGGTGCAACATGATGACGAAATGCAGCACAACGATAGGTGAAGGAATCACCTTGGAGAATTAGTTGAGGCAGCGTGTCTTCAACTGATCTCATGTATCATCTTCTTAGAGATGATCTATGCTCTTATCTAGATAGGTCAAAGTGTTTACTTCTGTTGTAAACGTATTATCTCTCTCTCTCTCTCTCTCTCTCTCTCTCTCTCTCGCTCTCTCTACTGAACTATTGAAGAACATATAAGAAGAATTGATCAAGGGTTTCCCCACATTGGGGTTTGTCCCTAGCTAGTGCCACATCTTGTGTCCTCTTGTCTTGGCTTGTCTTCTAGGATTTATGTTTATGTTCTATTTGTAGTTTACTTTAATGCTGATGTGATTGCTAATCTGGAAAAGATATGGAGCTAACTGTGAAAGTTGAAATAAATTTCTGTAAGCATAGAACATACCTAAAATTAACATATATTCTCTAATGCTTCATTGGTTTCTTCCTCTATATCATTTCGATTTGATACGAGAAAACATTCACTATTTTCCTCATTGTCATCTTCCTTTTTTTATTTCACCTGTTACGGATTTCTGCATGCTTCATCGATTACAACATCAATGCATTCAACAATTTTTCGAAGTCTCTTATTATATCATTTGTATCCTTTACTTCTAGATGAATAACCAAGAAGTATTCCTTCGTCTGCTCTTGTTTCAAACTTACCAAGTTTTTCATCAGTATTTTTGATGAAACATTTGCTTCCAATAACTCTGAAGTGTTTTATAGTAGGAGGCTTACCATACCAAAGTTCATATAGACTTTGACCACTATTTACACCAATATGAGCTTTGTTGAGAATATTTACTGCAGTATGTGCAGCTTCACCCTAGAAGGTGTTAGGAGTTCCAGATTCATCAAATAATAACTCAAGACATTTGTTGAACTATTCTATTCATTCTTTCCACCACGCCATTTTGTTGAGGAGTTCTGGAAATAGAGAACTGTCTTTTTATTCCAAGTTGTTCACAAAATTCAAAAAATTCATCTGATATGAATTCTCCTCCCGATCAGATCTAAGACATTTGATTTTTAGATCTAATTCATTTTCAACTAGAGCTTTGAAGACTTTAAACGTTTCAAATGCTTCATCTTTATGCTTTAGTAAACCAATCCAACACATTCTAAAAAAATCATCAATGAATAAAATGTAGTATTCTTCTCCACGAGGTGATTTTTTCCTTGTTAGCTCACACAAATCTATATGAATGAGTTCAAGAGGCTTACTTGCTGATCATTCCTTGGCATTGAATTAAACTCTAGTTTGCTTACATAATTGAAATGGTATGCAGATGGTATTTTCTGGGATGCTGATATCTGGAAGATCACGAACAACCTTAAGCTTGCGTGATTTTCTTATTTGAGAAAAGCTTAGATGCCCCAATAATCTGTGCCATAGCCCTTTTTCTTATGTTTTTCTTAGATAACATTGTTCTTGACCTCCTTTCAGTATATATAGATTGTTTGGAGTTCTTGTACCTTTGATTATGGTGTTTCCTATGTCAAGCTCACGAAACACACATCCTTTTGATCGAAACACAACTTCATTTCCTTGATCACACATTTGACTGACACTCAACAAGTTATGCTTTAAAACATCAACATACATAACATTTCTAGCTTTAACCTTTTCTTTAAAACAAACAAAACCTTTACTCTTGATGACAACTGGTGTGTCATTTCCAAAAGAGACATTATTTTCTTTTTCTAAAGCATTATATGAAAGGAGTTTATCTTTGTCACCTGTCACGTGTTTAGAGCATCCGCTATCAATGTACGATTGATTTTCTTGTCCTTCTGCAAATAGAGCTATGCCACATCTTTCTGACTGAAATTCCTTCTTTTTCCATACCTTGGAATTTGATGATGTTTGCTCCTTTTGAATTGTTGGCCAAAATTTGCTCCTGCATTCAGATTCTTCATGACCAAAGTTATTGCAAAATGAACATTCAATTTCATCTTCAAGAGAAGAAAAGTTATTAAAAGAGATTTTCTTGATTCCGATCATGCTCCTTTGTTTTCTTGCCTCTCTAGTCATGATAGTCTTGTAAGCAACACATTGAGCAGTTTGGTTGACCAAAGTTATGGCATGAAAAACATTGTCCATTAAATAAAAAAATTATATGATCATAAAATCTTTTGGTGTTGTTCACCTTTTGATTGGTGCTTTTATTGATGTTCACCCTTGGAGTAAAATGAGCATGTTTTACTTTGGGAGTACCTTTAGGTTTTTGTTGAGAATTGACGCATTGTTCATTGGTTTTTGCTACATCAAGATAGCTTCTGGTGCTAACCGAAGGCTTTCCTAGTTGGGATGTTTCTCCAGTGTATCCAAGGCCAATCTTTATAAGCGAAGAACGCTGAACCTTGATTGATTCATCTAAGGTTTCTGATTCTTTAGCAAATCTAATATTAAGAGATTTTTTCTTCTCAAGTTCTTTTGTTAGACCCACTACTTCACATTCTAATTTCTCATTTTGCTTTTCTCTTTCAGTGAGTTGATGTGTCAAAGTGTCTATGACCATATTCTTTTCTTCCAAATATATTTTAAGTTTAGTGATTTCTTCAAGAAAATCTTCCTCTTCTAAGGCATCCATAAAATCACCATTGTCATAAGACATGATTAGTTTAAAATATTGTTCAGATTCATCGTCATAACTATTAGACAAGCCATCACTATCTTCATGAGTATAATAGCTTTTTCTACGAACAATTTTTTTTATTACCTTTTGCAGACTCCTTTCCTTTTTCATGATTATCTTTATGAGGACATTTAGCAGCATAATGGCCAACTCTACCACAAGAAAAACATTTGAATGGAAGCTTACCTCTGAATCTTCCGGAACCCCATTGAAGCTTCTTTACAAAGTTTACCTCATCTTCTTTTGAAATATATCCTGATTCCTTAAGATCTTCCCTTTTTTTTCCTTTGCCGAAGCTTTGAAAGCAACTTCTCGGATATCTGATGGACCTCTTTTTCTCATTTCAAAGGCAGTTAAAATTCCATGAAGTTGAACAACAGTAATAGATTGAAGATCCTGCTTCTCTTCTATGGCAGATACTTTTGACTCAAATTTTGAAGATAGAGATCTCAAAATTTTCTTTACTAAAGTAGCCTCCTTTATTTGTTCATCCAGATTCTTCATACAATTTACAATCTCATCTACTCATAAAAAGTAATTAGCAATACTTTCATCACTATGCATCTTGAGAGTTTCATACTGAATTCTGAGAGTTTGAAGCTTTGTACGTTTTACCTAGGAGTCTCCTTCGTAGCTCTGAATGATTTTGTCCCATGCTGCTTTGGTTGTGTTGAGCTGCATGACTTTGACAAATTTTTATTCTGATAGACTTCCCAATAATGCATTGGCACTTTTGGCATTGTTTTCATATGATTTATTTTCTGTTATATCTGTGGGGACTACTGCTAGATATTGGTATCCTCCTTCCACAATTTCCCAAACAGCAGCTCCAAGTGATTAAAGATAGGCTTTGGTTCTTATCTTCCAAAATGCTAAGTTATTTCCGTTGAAGATTGGTGTTACTATAGATCCCATGCCTTCATGATTGTTCATCTTAAGAGATATCCCTTCAAGTGATCAAGCTTTCACTATTATGATTTTCCTTTTCAAACATTACACGCTACTTTACTAAAACCAATCGACGTGTGTCCGCGACTATAAATAATGAAACCAGCGTATATGTAATAAAACAACTAATTCATTGTCTTAAATCAGAGTGTGATGCATTAAGTAGTAAACAGATGCAACAAGAATAAAATAAATCAACACACATAAGAAACACACATGAATTTGCTCTATAGGTGGATTGGTTGTTTTGTTGGCAGTGGGTTAGTAATTTAGCCCACGAGAATCCAAAGCTCCCAGCTTAACTTGTGCTTATAAGTTAAGTGGTGGTCATTCTGGTACTGCAAATTAGCAAATTTTACACATTATTATGCCTGAATGGTTGTCCATGCAATCAAAGCAAGTAGACCAAGCAATGTTTGTGGTGCTTCATCAGAAACACGACTATGAGAAAATGCTGTCGAGGCCAATCAATCCACTCCATGATAGTGGATGTATATGATTATATCTACATTACAATGCATGCATTCATCCGTAAGAGTGATGGTCTATCTATGAATAGCAAGGCTTCCGGCCACCTAGAATAGAGAAGGCTTCACAATTTGATTTTATTTTTTAAAATGCTTCAAGAAACATGCTCAAATATGCAACACTACAAACAGCAGACTTCCTTTGGCCTAGGTGCTGGCTCTGAGGGGTATCTCTTCTGGCAAAATTGCCCAGAGCTGTCATCAGGCCTCCTCCCTTTCAAACTCATGCCATGCAAGTTGGACAGACAATAGTGGGAATGTTACCTTGATATATGACTTAGTGGTTGCCAACTTCACCTCACCAGTGAATCAAAGCACTATTGGCTGAGCCTCGGGCATTAATATACCACTGAACTAAAGCTCTATTGGCGGAGCGTTGGGCATTAATATACTAGTGAATCAAAGCTTTGTTGGTTGAGTCTCGGGCATTACTATGAGACCTTCTCCTAGTCCTACCCTCTTCCTTTTGTTGGGAACTATTTTCTTATTTTCATAATGTAGATACTGTTTTCTGGTCATTGACAGTATGAACGTGTTTCTTGAGAGTTAGGTATATAAATTTCATGGACAATAGAATCCCGGGTATATTCTTATAACCTGGCCTGGTAAAGTCATCATGGAAGTACCATTCTCATATGTGGAAACATGGGTAAGAGGGAGTACATTGTTATCCTATGTTGAGACTGAATTGGTGCATTTTATTCTTAGATATCAGAGATTGCCTCATAGATGGAGGTGAGCTCTTGTAATATCCCTAATTAGCCATGGCTAATTGGAATTTTCGGTTTTGCTCAATTTTGCCTTCTATAGTTATTTATAAATAAAAAGGTGAGGAAAGGGGGACATAACTCACTTTTTGGAATAAAGTCACTCCCTAGTAGCACAGCGTTGTAACTTATAGGGGAGCCAAGGGGGCCAAAGGACCACGTAGAGAAAGGGCCCACATAGACACTTGGAGGGACTGCGTAGATGGAGAGGAGCACGTGGCAAGAGAGAGGCTACATTGGAGGAGGTGGGCCTTCGGGTTTTGAGAGAGGCCAACGCTATAAAGGAGAGAGGAGTCTCCTCATTTTGGTATTGGATTATGTTGCATTTGAGCTAGTCACTTCGACTTAGAGCACACTGGTTGTTTAGCCTGTCTGTAGCACTGTTTAGTGCATCGAGTGTCTCCGTTCGGAGATCTCACCCTTAGCCCGGGGGGACTTCGAGTCCCTACTCGGGCAAGGTAGTTTCATTAGTCTTTTGCGGGAGGATCGATTTTTGGAGTTGAGGAGGAGCTGAGCATTTTGATGACTGCGCAGTCTTGAGAGAGGGGGACGCAGTCTCTTTTGGTAGGAGCTCCGGATTGGGTTTATGTGGAGGATTTGAGCTTGGAGATTGAGCAAGGGATCAGCCTTTGCATATTGGAGGATTTTGGTAGAGTCTCGGGTAGAGTTTTGGAGGATTCTCTTCAGGGGCAGCGCAGAGCCTTGAGGGATAGCGTAGATCCCCAAGGGGGTGATTTTCGGGGGTCAGTTATTTTAGAAAAAATTTCTGGGCTTTTTTGGGTTTATTGAGCAGAGGCTGATTCCAGAGTTTCAACATTTTCCGAGGAGGGGAACAACCCCAAATCCTCACTTGTTTCCAGTAGTAGCAGCAGCACAACAATTCTCCGACAGCTTGGACGCAGTTCAGAGAGAGGCCATTTCCTTACCATTCTGGGTGTATTTCTTCACTTTCCTTGTGCAAGTCGAGGTGCCATCTTTCTGATCACCTCTTGTACTCGGTCCATTACTCAGAATAATAAAATGGCTTAGCATTTCTCTCTGCATTTCTTGAGTATCTACTTATATTTCATGTATACATTATTGTATGTTGCACTACTGTTATTTTTATCTCTTTGAGCTTCTCGGCTACTATACCAATTGTGTGTTTTACTCCTATACTATTAGATAGAGTCTGGAAAGGGCCAGGAAGCCTCCAGATCTCGTCCTCTCTCCAGAGGCGACATATCTGGTAAACGCCCTCCCAGTCCATCTCTGGTTGGAATTTGCTTGTGTTTGAGGGATATCCCTCAAAAGGGATATTACAGCTCTATCACAATCACTGTTTTATTGAGCTCTCCTTCTCAACTAGGAATTTGCATTTTTGATTGATTGATTGTTTTATTGGATCAATTGATTGATTAACTTTAAACATATCAATTGATTGAGCTCTGCTTCATAATTACGAATTTGTATTCTAGATTGATTGGTTGTTTGGTTGGCCATGGGTTTGTAATTTAGTCCACAAGAATACCAAAGCTCCCAACATGGCTTGTGGTTATAGGTTAAGTGGTAGTCATTTGGGTACCACAAATTAGCAAATTTTACATGTTATCATGCCTGAATGTTGGTTCACGCAATCAAAGCAAGTAGACTAAGCAATGGCTGTGGTGGTTCATCAGAAACACCGCTATGAGAAAATGCTGTCAAGGCCAACCAATCCACTCTAGGGATGTATATCTAGCTTACAGTGCATGCATTCATCCCTAAGTGGTCTATCTATCAACATCAAGGTTTCCAACCACCTATGTTTTATTGCCCTTGATTAAAGAAGGCTTTACAATTTTTTTTTATTTTTTAAAGTGTTCCGAGAAGTATGCTTGGATATGCAACACTGCAAAGAGCAAACTTCCTTTGGTCTAGGTGATGGCTTTGAGGGACATCTATTGTGGAAAAATTGCCCAGAGCTTGTATCGAGCCTCCTCCCTTTCAAACTCATGCCATGCATGTGGGGCAGACCATGGCGAGAATGTTACCTTCACACATGACTTGGCAGTTGTCAACTTCACGTCATCAGTGAATTAAGGCTCCATTGGCTGAACCTTTGGCATTAATATGAGACCTTCTCCCGCCCTCCCCCTTTTTTGGGAGCTATTTTCCTATTTTCATTATGTAGACAATGTTTTGCGGTCATCGACAAAATGAATATATTTTCGGAGAGTTGGGTATAAAAATTTCATGGGCAATAGGTGTAATGTCTTCTTCTAATTAAATGGTTCAAGGAGGACGAAATAACCTATCCAGCTCTATAAGCTATACTCATTTATTGTAGAATTTCCTTGAAATTCTGCAACTACTTAATGAACAATTCAAAAAACTAGTTTATATTTACAAGACACCAAATTTTCTCTACTTAATTTGCACCAGAATAGGAACAAAAATAACATAGAGACACTATCAAAAACACAATTTTTCTAGGGAACCCAACTATGAAAACCCTTTGCTTGCTTGAGAATTTTATTGATAGAAGAATGAGCAAAGATCTCTTATAAAACTCTTGCTTCAATAGAGAATACAATGATCTCCCTACTTGAACTAAGCTTGAAACAATCTGCAAGACCCCTGATCTGCTTGCCTTCTTGCCTTGCCCGAATGAGCTCCAAAATCCTTGTGCAAATCTTGGAAATAGCCTCCTATTTCCTAGCATATGAGGAACTCCTATATCTTAGAAATTTCCTCCTATTTCCTAGCACATTCCCAAGGCAATTCTTCCCTCTATCAACTCGCTCAAGCCTCCCTCTTGCACATGTTCTCTTACAAGCTCACACGTAAACTTGTGCTCAAGAATGATTACAATTGTGCCTTCGTTCCTCCTTTTAAAACAATTCAAATGGCTAAATCTGGCAAATTATATTGTAGGAATCGATATTGTGATTGATTGAGTTAACTGAGTTGAACTAACTCATGCAACTCGTCTCATCTCAATTCTAGAACTTGAGATTTTGTCACTTGTTTTTTTCCCAAATATACTTGAACTAGAAGACAAGAAACTTGACCTTCCACTTTTGCACATTAGTTAAGTGCTTCATAACTCATCCTAAATTTTAGGAACTTATCCTAAATTATAGGAATTCGTCTTCATTTGTAGGGACTTATCCTAAATCTTAGGAATTCGTCCTAACTTACAAGAATTAGCTCCTAACTTATAGGAATCAATTCCTAACTTATAAGAATTCGAGCATGCTAAGGAAGAAATTATTGAGGTCCCTTTGATTAAGGCACAAATCAAGGAACCTTTCTCACAACTATTTTCAACACTCCCTCTTAGCGAGGAAGGTGCTTTTAGAAGAATTTTGTCCACCTGGATCTATCTCCAACACTACCATGTACTCTGTTGCTACAGCTACTCCCTCTGAACTAGAAGACTTCCTTGCTTTCTTCTGTGGACCCTGATTTGAAGACTTGTTCTTTCCCACCATGTTCTGCGAGTCCATCACTTTAGTCATAAGTGCCATGTACCGTACCTCTGTGCCTGCTTCCTCTGGTTGGAAGTGATACTGGAAGATTCAACTCTCTTCTGATCTCCCTTAACCAAATTCCTTGCCCACTTGGCTTGAACTCTCCCTATATTGGGAGTCTCTAACTGAGTGGCTGCCTCCACTCGCCTTGGGCTATGCTCCTTATCATCCTGTTGGTCGACCCAACTGCCAACTAGCATAGACTCAAACTGAGATACTTGCTGAGGCTCCATCTTGAGAGCTCTATCCTACTCTCTCTCAACCACCACTTCTCTACTCTGATCTCCCCCTGCCTTGCTGCTCAAGGTTGCACCTGTCTCAAACAAATCTGGCCAATAGCTACTCTCTTGCTCCTCCAAGATCGTCAACTCTTAGGGTCTTCAACAAACTGCCCACTAGCACTAATGTGGTTGCTCCATCATCACTGCTCTTAGGGACTTCTAGAACTGCCCTCTTATCAACCGTTTATTCACTTAAGAATGCTGATCCTAGAGCCTAAATCGACCAACCCTTTCATCACAGATTTCATCCTTCAAACCTCTAAACTGGGGCCCACAATACTGTTGTTCAAACACTTCTATGAACAAACCTCTTCATTGTTACTTCCAACATGCTACTTGTGCTAGATCAGTCCCTCACCGTTCACGACTCTGACACCATGTAGAATTTCCTTGAAATTCTGCAACTGCTTAATGAACAATTCTGAAAACTAGTTTCTATTCCTAAGATAAAATTTTCTCTACTTAATTTGCAACAGAATAGGAACAAAAATAACACAATGACGCAATATCAAAAACACAATTTTTCTAAGGAACCCAACTGCGAAAACCGTCTGCGAAAACCGTCTGCTTGCTTGAGAATTTTATTGATAGAAGAATGAGAAATAGATATCTTACAAAACGCTCTTCCTTCAATAGAGAATACAATGATCTCCCTACTTGAACTAAGCTTGAAACAATCTGCAAGACCCCTGATGTGCTTGCGTTCTTGCCTTGCCTAAATGAGTTCCAAAATCCTTGCGCAAATCCCGAAAATAGCCTCCTATTTCCAAGCGCATGAGGAACTCCTATTTCTTAGGAATTTCCTCCTATTTCCTAGTGCATTCCCAAGGCAATTCTCCCCTTTATCAACTCGCACAAGCCTCCCTCTTGCACACGCTCTCTCACAAGCTCACACACAAACTTGTGCCTTCATTCCTCTTAAAACAATTTGAATGGCTAAATCCGGAAAATTATATTTTAGGAATTGATTTTGACTTTGTGATTGATTGAGTTAACTAAGTTGAACTAACTCATGCAACTCATCTCATCTCAATTCTAGAACTTGAGATTCAGTCACTTGTCCTTTTCCTAAATTAACTTGTAACAGAAGACAAGAAACTCGACTTTGTGATTGATTGAGTTAACTAAGTTGAACTAACTCATGGAACTCATCTCATCTCAATTCTAGAACTTGAGATTCAGTCAGTTGTCCTTTTCCCAAATTAACTTGCACCAGAAGACAAGAAACTTGACCTTCCACTTTTGCATATTAGTCAATTGCTTCATAACTCATCCTAACTTTTAGGAACTCATCCTAAATTATAGGAACTTGTCCTAATTTGTAGGGACTTATCCTAAATCTTAGGAAATTGTCCTAACTTATCGGAATTAACTCCTAACTTGTAGGAATTGATTCCTAACTTATAAGAATTTGAGCATGCTAAGGAAGAACTCGTTGAGGTCCCTTTGATTAGGGCATAAATCAAGGAACCTTTCTTGCTACTATTTTCAACATTTATAAAGGTGGAAAGCCATTATTCAATGTTATTGGGGTAACATTTTGTAAACAGTGGTAATTGGAGGGAAACTTGTAATAAAAGCCAAATTTGGGGTAAAGTGGAGGAAACTTGTTAGCCCCTCAAATAAAAATTGGGATAAGAGACCCCAAAGGGAATATATAAATAAGAGAGAGGAGAATCATTTTTCTCATGATGAATTGTTGATCTTTCTGAATTGTGAGCTGAGGCTCAGAGCGTTTTCAGGCCCTTTTTTCTTTGATTGGTTTCAGTGGTGAAATGTAATGTTCCAAACTTAAATAAACAATGATATGCAAGGCAAAAACAATTTACAACACATAAATTTTAAACAATTAACAAATGGTCATAAAAACTCCAAAAGTAAGAACCAGCTGAGCCATTTTATTAATCAATGGAGAAAGTACAATAATATTGAGGAATGAACCTGGGCTTGCCTCAATGGCAAGCGACAGAACCTAGGGGATAATACAATGATCTCAAATGCTGGAAATGACTACTCCTCTAATGCTCTACGCTGCCTAGAAAACTACAATGTTGGTTGGAAAGGGACTGCAAGAAACTCCACCTCTGATGCTCATAAAATGCTGCAAATTTAACCTCAAGTTCCTTGACCAAAACCCACGAAAACCTAGAAAGGGTTTGGCCTATCTCTGAGCCAAAGTCGAACCCACAAAATGGTGCGACTTCCCCAACTAACTAGCAATTCTCTCGATTATAAGGATTAGGATTTTAGGCCCAAATAACATCCGAAAAATTATGAAATTTTAACCACGAACTCCTCTCAGAAAACCTAGAGAAACCCACAAAGGAATTTGGCTGGTTTAGGCTTCTGAAATTTGACCCCCTTGGAGCCTAGCTTCAGATGCAACTACAAAATTCGGCTTACTGGAATCTGCCTGTAAAACCTCCCGGAAATGGACCCAAAGTGTTGGGCTTACCTCTGTTATCAATCCCCTGACTTCCCGAATGGGCTTCCGGCCTATGTGTTAAAATTGGCAACTAGGGCCAAACTCCATGTGGGTCATCTTAGTTATGTCAGCTGATATTTTTCTTGGATGCATCTCATCGAGAGGTGTAGGATTGATCTAAAGATTATCCGATTCCGATAAGTATTCATGGAGTTATGAATTTATTTGTGTTATAAGACAATTTGTGAAGGTCGGCCAACAACCAAATAAAGTTAATAAACCCCACATGTGCTCAACATTTTAGTATAAAAAGAGAAGACTTGAGAGGCATTTCACACACACTTTTATCTTGATTTCTCTCCACTTGTCTTGGGTTTTAGTGGAAGAGAAATCTAGGAGTGGAAGCCCTAGACATTGGAGGAAAGAAGACTAAGGGAGCCGCCCTAAAGGAGATGCCCTAGTCCTAGACGTAGTCAAAAGGAGAAGGCTCTACGCAGGTTTATATGCAGTCAAGAGGCGACTCTTCTAGCAGCAAGGAGAGGGTGTCTATAGCTGTCAAAGGGAAGTCTAAAATGCTGTCACTAACGGCTGCCCCAACGCAGACCTAAAGGCTGGCCTAACGCAGTCCTAAAGGCTGGCCTAACGAAGACCTAAAGGCAGCCCTAACGCAGACCTAAAGGCAGCCCTAATGCAATCACAAGAGCTCATCAAAGGAGCCCAAGGAACTCAGCGAAGGGAGAAAGGTAACTATATGGAAACAACAACAAGGTATGCTAAGGGCACATGAAACAACAACAAGGTATGCTAAGGACACATGGGACAACAACAAGGTATGGTAAGACAAATGGGACAGCTGGGCTACATGGTGCTGCTAAGATGTTGGGAGAGCACAATGATGGGACAATAATGATATTGTGCAACAATGTTCGATGGGACAACAACATGATGAGACAGAAGAATGATGGGACAACAACATGATGAGACAGAACAATGATGGGACAACAATGACATTGTGCAACAGTGGCATAATTGGACAACAATAACATTGTGTACAGTGGCACAATGGGACAACAAGCATGGACGACAACAAGCATGGTGCAGCATGGCAAGCATAGTGCAACATGGCAAGCATGGACAACATGGACAACATGGTGCAGCATGGCAAGCATGGACAACATGGACAGCATGGTGTAGCATGGTGCAGCATGGACATCGGGATAGCAGTGCAGCATAAGGTGCAACATGGTGCAACACGGTGAGGTGCAACATGATGACAAGATGCAACACAATGATAGGTGAAGGAGTCACCTTGGAGAATCAATTGAAGCAACAGGTCTTCAACTGACCTCATGTATCATCTTTTTAGAGATGATTTATGTTCTTATCTAGTCAAGTCAAAGTTCTGACTTTTGTTGTAAATGTACTATCTCTCTCTCTTTCTCTCTCTCCGCTGAACTATTGAAGAACGTATAAGAAGAATTGATCAAGGGTTTCCCCACATTGGGGTTTGTCCCTAGCTAGCGCCACATCTTGTGTCCTCTTGTCTTGGTTTGTCTTCAACGATTTATGTTTATGTTCTATCTGTAGTTTACTTTAATGTTGATGCGATTGCTAATCTGGAAAATATATTGAGATAATTGTGAAAAATTGAAATAAATTGCTCTAAGCATAGAACATACTAAAAATTAACATGGTATCAGAGTTGAGGTGAAGACAAAGCCCAAACAAGAGTGAAAGAGCAATCACCGAAGACAGTTGGGAAAGGACAAAAGGATCAATGGATTCCTCATCCCTCTTCAAATTCACCAAGGGTGAAGTCGAAGTAGAGAATTCTATCAGAGTGGCGCAGTGGAAGCTTCGGATGGCCCACCTAAAGATCACTTCAATGAGAAGTCTGGATCTAAGGGTGGAAAGAAAGACAAATACCTTGTTTGTAATAAGTTCGACCATTATGTGAATGAGTGTCCGAATGGTAGGGACATATCTCTTGATGAAGATAACAATCATTCCAAGGACATCTTTAATGATCAGAGGAATGATAGGTAATGCAGGTCATCAAGGAAACAATCGACTCTTCAAAGAAAGCAAGGAACCCCAGTTATGAAGAATCAAATGTTGTTTTTGATAAGATAAAGAAGCATTATCTTGTATTGGCCCTCTCCTTCAGATTCTGTGGGAATCTGGCTTATTGATTGTAGTGCTTCAAGGCACTTCATCGGATAGAAGGGTGATCTCTCTAATTTGGTAGAGATGGAAATAATCGTAGGATTATACTTGGAGTCGATGCCACCTATCTCGGAAAGGGTGTAGGGAATGTTACCTTTCAATTGAATGAGGGTAACTCGATTCATTTACGAGAATCTCTTTATGTACCTGATTGCAAGAAGAACCTGGTGTCCATTTTGCCAATGGAATTCAAAGGTTTCAGGGTGGCATTCATCGATGGAGAGGTACGTGTTTGAAAATAGAGTTTTCAAATATGCTTTTACTCACGAGTTTAAGGTTGGCAATTTGTATCAAGTTGCAAGAAGTCCGTTGGGGACCATGTCAGTTAACACATCTCATCTATAGCACCGGAGGTCTACTTTATGGGGCCCTACCCGATGCAAGTCAGATGGTAACAGGTACATGTCTGAGATGTACCGAAGGAAAATCTTACAAGGGGACCATTCCCCTCATATAGCAGGTCCATAGGTTTGGAACAACCCGAGGAGTTTGAGATTCATGATCGAGAATCTCATGTATACAGGTGGAAGAAAGCCCTCTATGGCTTGAAGCAAAACACCTCGGGCGTAAAGGATTTATAGCTGTTTGATGAAGTTGAGGTTCACTAGGAGTGAAGTCGATCCAAACCATTGCTCGAAGGTTGTGGATGATAGACCTCTCATACTGACACCTTTTGAGGACGACCTATTTCTGACAGGTGCAGAAGTAAGAGGGCGTTGGATTCTGGATGTAGAATGGTAAAATGCAAGCCCGTGACTACCTCGAGGATCTTAACTTTCAGAAGTTATATGGTAGTGATGCTGTGCCAGATTTGGGAAATGCCTCTGAGTTTCATAAACTCATCCGCGTTGATGTTCTTGGTAAACTTTCGTCTAGACATATGATTTGCAGTTAGTATGATGAGCTCATATATGGTTGAGCCTCACTGGATTGGTGCCAAGAATCTTCTGAGATATCTTCGAGGCATAATCTCTCATAGATTGAGATACACCGCTGGAAATATGAAGTTGCATGATTATTCGAATGCTGACTAGGCAGGTACTATGGACGATCTCAAGAGCACTTCTGAGTGCTGATTCTCTTTGGATTTTGCTCAATATCTTGGATGAGCAGGAAGCAGAAGACGACTGCTTTGAGCATTGTTGAGACTGAATACATAGCTATGAGTATGACCTTGTGTGAAGCTGCCTGGTTGCAGAAGCTCTTCAGTGAGCTGTTTGTACACATGATGGATACTACCGTGATCTTCTGTGTCAACCAGGGGGGTATTCGATTAGTGAGGAATCCCGTATTTTATAATTGCTCCATCATATAGACATCAAATACTACCTTATCTGGGATATGGTATGTCGATGAGCGAGGAGGCTTCATCGCATTGAGACTGATGTACACGCAAACATTCTTTTGTGATATTGAGACACTCTTTTGTGATATTGATCTGGGATCAATAAAACTGACTTTGGGTTAGTAAGAGTGATATGACACACTCTCTTCATATGGAACTGACTTTGGGTCTGTAGAGAATGGTATGAGACATTCTCGACCAATTCTTCTTCTTCATGGTTAAGCAGAGCAGAGCAGAGTCGAGTAGTGCAGGGCATTGATAGTACAGTTGGACAGATGGATCAACGGATGGAGTTCTCCCTAGTTGAGAGGGAGTGGTAAAATTGGTAACTAGGGCCAAACTCCATATGGGCTTATTTATGGCAACTGATATTTTTCATGGATCCCTCTCATTCAGAGGTGTAGGATTGATCTAAAGATCATCCGATTCCGATAAGTATTCATGGAGTTATGAATTTATTTGTGTTATAAGACAATTCGTCAAGGTTGGTCAGCAACCAAATAAACCCCACATGTGCTTAACGTTTTAGTATAAAAAGATATGACTTGAGAGCCATTTCACACACACTTCTATCTTGATTTCTCTCCACTTGTCTTGGGTTTTAGTGGAAGAGAAGTCTAGGAGTAGAAGCCCTAGACATTGGAGGAAAGAAGACTAAGGGAGCCGCCTTAGAGGAGATGCCCTAGCCCTAGACGCAGTCAAAAGGAGAAGACTTTATGTAGGTTTATATGCAGTCAAGAGGCGACTCTTCTAGCAACAAGGAGAGGGTGTCTATAGTTGTCAATGGAAGCCCTAGACGCTGTCAAAGGGAAGTCTAAAATGCTGTCACTAAAGGCTGCCCCAATGCAGACCTAAAGGCTGCCCCAATGCAGTCCTAAAGGCAGCCCCAACGCAGTCCTAAAGGTAGCCCTAACGCAGACCTAAAGGCAGCCCTAACCTAGACCTAAAGGCAGCCCTAACGCAGTCACAAGAGCTCATCAAAGGAGCCGAAGGAATATGGCTAAGGGAGAATGTTAACATTGGCAACTAGGGCCAAACTCCATGTGGGTCAGCTTATTTATGGCAACTGATATTTTTATTGGATCCCTCTCATCGAGAGGTGTAGGGTTGATCTATAATCATCTGATTCCGATAAGTATTTATGGAGATATGAATTTATTTTGATTTTGAAATTACTATCCAGTCGGCTAGCAACTTGAGTAGGCTCAGAAGTCCAATAGTCGTGTCTATTCATCAAATATGTTTTTGGTATAAATATAGAGGATTTCAAATCATTTGTAACGCACACCTCTTCATGTGTGATCTCCTCCTCACCACGTCTTGGGTTTTTGGTGAAGGAGAGACACACAAGAAGATACGTTGGGTCTAGTAGATGATGCCCTAGGCTTATACTGTGTAATGGAGACACCTAGCCGCAGTAAGGGAAGGAACACAACATGCATGGAAATACTTACGCAGTTTATACGCTGTCATGAAGGCAATATATACGCACAACATGGAAACCTTATACACTGAGCAGGCAATGAATACATCCACGCAGTTTATACGCTATCATACGCATAGTTATGGAAACCCTATATGCTGAGCAAGCAATAAAGGCATCCATGCAGTTTATACATTATCATACGCATAGTTATGGAAACCCTATACACTGAGCAGGCAATGAAGACATCCACGCATTCATATACACAGATATATATACGCACAGTTATGGAAGCCTAATACGTTGGTCATTAAGACACTTATATGCAGAGCACAGGACAAGGAAGCTGCAGTCATAATAATGGAGCCACAGTAAGGATAATGAAGCTGCAGTCAAGGTAATGGAACCGCAGTCAAGTTTGTTTCATAAAGAAAATGAATCCCCATTTTATGTGGGATAGATCTAGGGTTTGGCTGCGTCCTCGGATAGGTTAAGGAACTGCGGAACTAAAGATTATCCATTCTCGGCATAAGCAATCATGGTATAACAAGTAGTAGTCTTGATCTCGGTGGCAGACTAGTCATCGGATAATAGAGAATGACCTATTCTCTCGGATCAATGATTGTTATGAAAAATGTTATCTCCTTTAGATAAATTACAGCCTAGCTATGACTCGATGATGAGATAAGGGTTCAATGAAGAGATCCATAGCATATGGCAGTCTCAACATGTTTCAAAAGAATAGTGACAAGTTTCATATATATGTATATGAGCATGATCAATAATGGGACTGCATAATGATGTAAAGGGCAGCGTGATCATAATGATGTAAAGGGCAACATGATCACGATGATCTAAAGGGTAGCATGATCACGATGATCTAAAGGGCAACATGATTAGACAATAAGACTGCATGCTGATGTATGAGGCAACATGATGAATGAGACTGCATGTTGATGTATGAGGCATCATCAATGAGACTGCATGCTGATGGATGAGACAACATGATGATGTATGATGTAGCATAATGGGCATGAGCAGCATGATGATGAATAGGGTTGCATAATGATGGAAGATGCAGAATAATGGGCAACATGATGATGAAAGCAGATGAGATGGTGCTACACGGTAAGGTGTAGTAAATGGACGAAATGGATAGGTGAAGGAGTCACCTTAGAGAATCAGTTGAAGGAATATGTCTTCAACTGATCTCATGCAGATATCAAAAGTCAAAGTGTTGACTTCTATTGTAAATGTCCTATCTCTCTCTCTCTCTCTCTCTCTTTCTCTGCTGAACTTTGAAGAACATATAAGAAGAATTGATCAAGGGTTTCCCCACATTGGGGTTTGTCCTTGGCTAGCGCCACATCTTGTGTCCTCTTGTCTTGGCTTGTCTTTTGCGGTTTATATTTATATTCTATCTGTAGTTTACTTTAATGCTGATGTGATTGCTAATCTGGAAAAGATATCGGAAAATTAAAATAAATTGCTCTAGCATAGAACATACCTAAAATTAACATGGTATCAGAGCTGAGGTGAAGACAATGCCCAAGCAAGAGTGAAAGAGAAATAACCAAAGACAGTTGGGACAAGACAAAAGGATCAATGGGTTCCTCATAATTCACCCAGGGTGAAGTCGAAGCAAAGAATATTATCAGAATGGTAAAGCGGAAGTTTCTGCTGGCCTACTTAAAGATCACTTCATTGGTAAGCTCGGAACTAAGGGTGGAAGGAAAGGCAGATGCCTTGGTTGCAATAAGTTCAGCCATCATGCGAAGGAGTGTTCGAAGGACAGGGACACATCTCTTGATGAAGATAACAATCATTCTAAGGACATCTTCCATGATCAAAGGAATGACTAGTAATGCAGGCCATCAAGGAAATGGTTGACTCTTCAAAGAAAGCAAGGAACCCCAAAATCTCTTTTATGTACTTGATCGCAAGAAGAACTTGGTGTCCATTTCAGCAATGGAAGTCAAAGGTTACAGGGTGGCACTAATTGATGGAAAGGTGCATGTTTGAAAATAGATTTTTCAAAGATGTTTTTGAGTTCAGGGCTATATCAAGTTGCAGGAAGTCCACTGGGGACCATGTCCATGGACACAACATCGGAGGTCTGTAAGTGAGATGGTGACAGGAATACTTGAATTCAAAAAGAGCATGAAGGTACATGTCTGAAATATACCGAAGGAAAATCTCACGAGGTGGACCATTCCCCTCCTGCAGCAGGTCCACAGGTTTGGAACAACCCGAGGAGTTTGAGATTCATGATCGGGAATCTCACGTATGTAGGTGAAAGAAAGCCCTCTATGGCTTGAAGCAAAACACCCCGGGCGTAGTATGAGAGGATTGATAGTTGTCGGATGAAGATGAGATTCACTAGGAGTGAAACCGATCCAAACCATTACTCGAAGGTTGTGGATGATAGACCTCTCATACTGGCACCTATGTTTGATAGGTGCAGACCCTCTAATTTGTAGAAGACAAAGGGAGTTGGTTTTGGAATGTGGAAAGATAAACTGCAAGCCTGTGACTACCTCGAGGATCTTAACTTTCAGAAGTTATATGGTAGTGATGTCGGACCAGATTTGGCAAATGCCTCTGAGTTTCATAAACTCATTCGCATTGATGTTCTTGGTGAACCTCCGTCTGGACATATGTTTTGCAGTTAGCATGGCGAGCTCATATTTGGTTGAGCTTCACTGGATTGGTGCCTAGAATCTTCTGAGATATCTTCAGGGCACAATCTCTCATGGACTGAGATACACTGCTAGAAATATGAAACCACATGATTTTTCGAATGCTGAGTGGGTAGGCAGTGTGGAGAATCACTAGAGCACTTCTAAGTGCTGGTTCTCCTTGGGATCTGCTTCGATATCCTGGATGAGCAGGGAGCAGAAGTTGGTGGCTTTGACCAACGCCGAGGTAGAGTATATTGCTGCTAACATGGCTACTTGAGAGGTAGTCTAGTTACGAAAGCTCTTCAATGAGCTGTTTGGATACCACTGTGTAGTAGGATGATCAGTTCTCTTGTGAGGTCTGGATGATGTGTTTTCCATGAAGATTATGTAGCAGGATGATTAGTTCTCTTGTGAGGTCTAGAAGATGGGTTCTCCATGACGATTATGTAGTAGGATGATTTGTTCTCCTGTGAGGTCTGGATGATGTGTTCTCCGTGATGATTATGTAGCAGGATGATTAGTTCTCCTGCGAGGTCTGGATGATGTGTTCTCCATGATGATTATGTAGCAGGATGATTAGCTCTCTTGTGGCCTGGATGATGTGTTCTCCATGGCGATTTTGTAGCAGGATGATTAGTTCTCCTGTGAGGACGGGATTGATTAAGTTCTCTTGTCGAGGCATCCTACCCATGCAGTCTGGGACTCATGGGAAGTACCTCTCATCTGATCAATAGTAGGGAAATGAGGATAGGGACCATAGTAGTACCGATGGACGCATCACTGTATCTACTGTACTCCCTATGCTAGGATGACCTTCATTGATCTGGGATCAATGATACTGTTCTGGGACCAGCTGTAGGAGTTGTACCTACTGACGCTGACTTCAGGTTGATTGAGACTGGTCTAGGACCAGTGGTACATACTCTGAGAATGACTTCGGGTCAGTGGAGGACTGGTCTGGGACCAGTGAGAGTGGTACATACTACATACTATGACGGTGACTTTGGGTCGGTTGAGACTGGTCTGGGACTGGTGGTACACACTCTAAGACTGATGATACTGGTCTGGGACTAGTGGTAGGAGTTGTACCCACTATGACTTGACTTTGGGTTGGTTGAGACTGGTCTGGGACCAGTGGTACGCAGTCTGAGATTGACTTCGGGTCAGTGGAGAATGGTATGAGACATTCTCGATCAATTTTTCTTCTTCATGGTTCAGCAGAGATAAGCAGAGCAGAGCCAATAGAGCTCAGCAGAGCCAACAGAGCTGAGCAGAGCAGAGTAGAGCTAGCAGAGCAGAGCCAACAGAGCAGAGCAGAGCCAGCAGAGCTGAGCAGAGCCAACAGGGCTGAGTAGAGCAGAGCCAGCAGAGCTGAGCAGAGCCAGCAGAGCTGAGCAGAGCCAATAGAGCAGAGCAGAGCTAACAAAGCTGAGCAGAGCTGAGCAGAGCCAGCAGAGTTGAGCAAAGCTAGCAGAGCAGTGCAGGGCAATGATGGCAGAGACAGTACAGTCAGACATATGGATCAGCAATTGGAGTTCTCCCTAGTTGAGAGGGAGTGTTAAAATTGGCAACTAGGGCCAAAATCCATGTGGATTAGCTTATTTATAGCAGCTGATATTTTTGTTGGATCCCTCTCATCGAGAGGTGTAGGATTGATCTAAAGATCATCCGATTCCGATAAGTATTTATAATTTTATGGAGATATGAATTTATTCTGATTATGAAATTATTATCAAGTTGGCGAACAACTTGAGTAGGCTCAGAAGCCCAATAGTCGTGTCTATTCATCAAATACGTTTTTGGTATAAATATAGAGGACTTGAAATCATTTGTAACACACACCTCTTCATGTGTGATCTCCTCCTCACCACGTCTTGGGTTTTTGGTGAAGGAGAGACACACAAGAAGATACGTTGGGTCCAGTAGATGATGCCCTAAGCTTATACGCTATAATGGAGACACCTAGCCATAGTAAGGGAAGGAACACAGCATGGATGGAAATACTTACGCAGTTTATACGCTGTCATGAAGGCAACATATACGCACAACATGGAAACCTTATACATTGAGCAGGCAATGAATACATCCACGCAGTTTATACGCTGTCATACGCACAGTTATGGAGACCCTATATGCAAGCAGGCAATAAAGACATCCACACAGTTTATACGCTGTCATACGCACAGTTATGGAAACCCTATACGTTGAGCAGGAAATGACGACATCCACGCAGTCATATACACAGATATATATATATATATGCATAATTATGGAAGCCTAATACGCTGGTCATTAAGACACTTCTACGCAGAGCACAGGACAATGAAGCCGCAATCATGATAATGGAGCCACAATAAGGATAATGAAGTTGCAGTCAAGGTAATGGAACCGCAGTCAAGTTTGTTTCATAAAGAAAAAGAATCTGTATTTTATGTGGGATAGATCTAGAGTTTGGTTGCGTCCTCGGATAGGTTAAGGAACCGCGGAACTAAAGATTATCCATTCTCGGTATAAGCAATCATGGTATAACAAGTAACAGTCTTGATCTTGGTGGCAGACTAGTCATCGGATAATAGAGAATGACCTATTCTCTTGGATCAATGATTGTTATGAAAAATGTTATCTCCTCTAGATAAATTACAGCCCAGCTAATACTCGATGATGAGATAAGGGTTCAATGAAGAGATCCGTAGCATACGACAGTCTCAACATGTTTCAAAAGAGTAGTGAAAAGTATCATATATATGTATATGAGCATGATCAATAATGGGACTGCATAATGATGTAAAGGGCAACATGATCATAATGATGTAAAGGGCAGCATGATCACGATGATCTAAAGGGCAGCATGATCACGATGATTTGAACGGCAGCATGATTAGACAATGAGACTGCATGCTGATGTATGAGGCAACATCAATGAGACTGCATGCTGATGGATGAGACAACATGATGATGTATGATGCAACATAATGGGCATGAGCAGCATGATGATGAATAGGGCTGCCTAATGATGGAAGATGCAGAATAATGGGCAACATGATGATGAAAGCAGCTGAGATGGTGCTACACAGTAAGGTGTAGTAAATGGACGAAATGGATAGGTGAAGGAGTCACCTTAGAGAATCAGTTGAAGCAATATGTCTTCAACTAATCTCATGCAGATATCAAAAGTCAAAGTGTTGAGTTCTATTGTAAATGTACTATCTCTCTCTCTCTCTTTCTCTGCTGAACTTTGAAGAACATATAAGAAGAATTGATTAAGGGTTTCCCCCACATTGTTTGTCCTGGCTAGTGCCAATCTTGTGTCCTCTTGTCTTGGCTTGTCTTCTGCAATTTATATTTATGTTCTATCTGCAGTTTACTTTAATGTTGATGTGATTGCTAATCTGGAAAAGATATTGGAAAATTAAAGTAAATTACTCTAGCATAGAACATACCTAAAATTAACAGAGAAAGGTAACTATATGGAAACAATAACAAGGTATGCTAAGGACACATGAAACAACAGTAGGTATGCTAAGGACACATGGGACAACAACAAGGTATAGTAAGACAAATGGGATAACTGGGCTACATGGTGCTGCTAAGATGTTGGGACAGCACAATGATGGGACAATAATGACATTGTGCAACAATGTTCGATGGGACAACAACATGATGAGACAAAACAATGATGGGACAACAATGACATTGTGTAGCAGTGGCATAATGGGACAACAATAACATTGTGCAGTAGTGGCACAACGGGACAATAAGCATGGACAACAACAAGCATGGTGCAGCATAGCAAGCATGGACAACATGGCAAGCATAGTGCAGCATGGCAAGCATGGACAACATGGTGCAGCATGGCAAGCATGGGCAACATGGCAAGCATGGTGCGCATGGAAAGCATGGACAACATGGCAAGCATGGTGCAACATGGCAAGCATGGACATCGTGGATAGCTGTGGCAAGCACATGAGACATGCTGTATGACAACATGGTTCAACAATGACACATGGGATAACAGTGCAACATAAGGTGCAATATGGTGCAGCACGGTGAGGTGCAACATGATGACGAGATGTAGCACAATGATAGGTGAAGGAGTTACCTTGGAGAATTAGTTGAAGCAACATGTCTTCAACTGATCTCATGTATCATCTTTTTATAGATGATCTATGTTCTTATCTAGACAAGTCAAAGTGTTGACTTCTATTGTAATTGTACTATCTCTCTCTCTCTCTCCGCTGAACTATTGAAGAACATATAAGAAGAATTGATCAAGGGTTTTTCCACATTGGGGTTTGTCCCTGGTTAGCGCCACATGTTGTGTCCTCTTTGTCTTGGCTTGTCTTCAACGATTTATGTTTATGTTCTATCTGCAGTTCACTTTAATGCTGATGTGATTGCTAATCAGGAAAAGATATTGAGCTAACTATGAATAATTGAAATAAATTGCTC
>APFE031324752.1:3683-17024 GCA_000404065.3 Pinus taeda | reverse complement strand
TGTGATGTTCCACTGCCTGAAACTTAGAATTTTCTCTTAAATATGATGTGATGGATGGTGGCTGATACCCATAAAGTGCCATAAATGGGGTCATTTTTGTTGCTGTATGGAAGGAAGTGTTATACTACCATTCCGCTAGAGGCAACCATTTGACCCATTGTGTCTGTTTATCAGATACAAAGCAACGAAGATATCCTTCCAAACATTTGTTTACTATCCCAGTTTTCCCATCAGATTGAGGATGATAAGATGAGATATGAGCTAACAGATTCATGAGACAAGAAAATAATTCTGTCCAAATGTTTCTAATGAAAATGGGATCTCTGTCACTTACAATAATATTTTGGTTTCCATGTAGCTTTTGAATTGTTTCCATAGATGCAATAGAAACTATACTAGCTTTAAATGGATGTGATAATGCAAAAAAGTGTCCATTCTTGGTAAGTCTGTCAACTACCACCATGATGACACTCTTTCCCTCAGACTTGGGTAAACTTGTGATAAAATCCATTGAAACCTCCTCCCAATGTTGGCTTGGAACGGATAAAGGTTGTAATAGACCTAGGGTCTTAATTGTGTCAACTTTATTTTTTTGGCAAACGAAACATTTCGTCACAACTTTTGAATATCTGATTTAAGGCCATCCCAAAAAATTCCTTCTTAACCCTGTGGTAAGTTTTTGAAAATCTTGAGCACCCTCCTAAGGGATAAGTGTGCAATTCCATAAGAATATTTTGTTTGAGTTGGGAATTCTTACAGAGGTATAAGCGATATTTGTACCATAACAAATCATTTTTCCAACTAAATGTATCATACGTACTGGAATCTTGTTGTAACTTTCGAACAAGTGCCCACACTTCTTCATCATTCTTCCATTCCTCCCTTGCTTCGTTTATCCAATCTGGTTGGATAATAGAAATGGCTCACAAGAATGCTTCCACATCCTCATCCTTTCTTGAGAGTGCATCTGCCACCACATTTTGCTTCCCTTTTTTGTATATGATTTCAAAGTCATAACCCAACATCTTTTTGACCCACTTTTGTTGCTCTTCAGAGGATAATCTTTGTTCTAAAAATTATTTAAGACTATCATGATCTATTTTTACCTTGAAGTGTCTTCCCATTAGGTAGGGTCCCCATTTCTTAAGTGCATGTAGTATTGCCAACATTTCTTTCTCATAAATAGTTTTGTGTAAAAACTTTCCCTTGATTGGATGACTTTCAAAAGTAATGGGTCTTTCATCTTGCATTAAAACACCACCAATTCCATTTCCTGAAGCATCACATTCCACAATAACGGTTTTTGTGAAGTCCAATGTAGCTAAGACTGGTGCTTGGAACATTGCATCTTTAATATGTTCGAAGGCATTTTTTGCTTCTAAAGTCCATGAAAATGCATCTTTCTTCAATAATATTGTTAGAGGTGCTTCTATTCTCCCATAATTCTTACAAACCTATGATAATACCCTGTCAACCTAAGAAATCCTCATAGATTCTTTATGGATGTGGGGATTTTCCATTCCTTAATGGCTTTAATTTTGCTAGGGTTCACCTTAACTCCTTCATGAGATACAATATGACCCAAATATTCCACCTCTTGTACTCCAAATAAACATTTGGATATTTTTGCATATAATTGTTTCTCGTCCAATAGTTGTAGCACCCTGTCAACATGTTCAACATGATCCTTCCAAGACTTGTTGTAGATTAGTATATCATCAAAAAATACTAACACAAATTTTCCAAGGAAGGGTTTGAAAACGGAATTCATCAAACCTTGAAATGTAGAAGGTGCATTGGTAAGGCCAAAAGGCATGACCAAAAATTCATAATGATCCTAATGATTTCTAAATACTTTTTCTAGAATGTCTTCAGTCTTCATTCTGATTTGATGATATCCTAAATGAAGATCCAACTTGGTGAAGTAAATTGATCCATGCAATTCATCCAGTAATTCATCAATGATAGGAATGGGAAACTTATCTTTAATAGTGAGCTTGTTGAGCTCCCTATAATCAAGACACACGTGCCATGATCTATCATTCTTGTGCGCCAATACTACTAGAGTAGAGAAAGAACTTTGACTAGGTTGAATTATAGCAGCCTCTAGCATTCCTGCAACCATATGTTCCATTTCACTCTTTTGGGCATATGGATATCTGTACGGCCTGATGTTTGGAGGAACACTTCCTGAAATCAGATGAATAGAATGATCATGATCATGAATAGGTTGGAGACCTTTGGGAGTCTAAAATGCCTTGGAATGATTGTCCAAAACTTTTTGGAGATCAGGAGAAATAGATGATTTCGATGTGGAAACATCTAGTGAACACAATTGTGCAATTACACCTCTTTGTTCCTTTTTTAGAAGCTTTGTCATACTGTTAGAGTTGATTATCTTTCCCAGTTTCCCTGTAATACCCCTTAATTCAACTTCCTTTCCTTTCGCATAAAATTTCATGAAAAGTTCTTGAAAATTAAAAGATATTGTACCCAAGGATTGTAGCCATTAGACTCCTAATACAACATCAGCACCTCCCATTGGAATGGAAAGCACTAGGCTAGTCACTACATATTCTCCCATGGATAGCTTGATATTATGGCACTTTCCAGAGAAATTTATTGTTCCTCCATTTGCAACCATCACTTGACACTTTGGTGTTGGATATAAGGAGCAATTCAATTCTTTTGCTACCTTACAATCAATAAAATTGAGGGTACTTCCTTAATCGATCAACACTATTACCTTTTTCTTCTTGATTTTTCCTTCTATCTTGATGGTTTAAGGAGTGGTAATTCCAGCCAATGCATTACAAGATATGGTCGGATTCTTTTCTTCTTTATCTAGGCTTTGTTCCTGGAGTATATCCTCTTCTTTTGACCTTTCTTGATCCTTTTCTTCTTCCTCTTCATAATCTATGTAGAATAATTTCTTCTCAACACACTTATGACCTTTAGTTTATTAGCTATCACAACTGTAACAAAGCCCTTTTTCTCTTTTTTCTTCCAATTGTTGTGGTGTCAACCTTATAAGTTTTGGAAGGCAAGGGGCAACAACACTTCCACCTTTATAGTTGTAAGTGGTATGCTTCCTGGTTGCCATAATTTTGCTTTCCATTTTTCTTGCTAACCTGAATGCCTTCTCTAATGAATCAGGTTCCCAAAGGTGAACATCATGTTGGATATTATCCTTTAAAGTCCCTGTGAACACATCAATCCTATGCTCCTCTGGAATATCTTTTACCCTTATGTTCAATTTTTGGAACTCCTCAATGTGCTCCATTATTCAACCATTTTGTTTGAGACTTATCAATTGGCTAAAAAAAGTGTTGCTTTTTGTATCCTCATAATGTGTTGTCAATTCTTTTGTAAAAATTGCCGAAGTGATAATTTGTTTACGAGACCAAAGCCATTGATGCCATACAAACTGATTTGGTTCCAAATATAAACTTGCAATACGTACCTTTTGTGTGTTTTGCACATTATTGAGATCGAAAAATTGCTCCATCTATAATATCCATGTTGCAGTATCCTTGGCATCAAACTTCCTCATATCGATTTTTGGAATATGGTGGGTCTTCGATCCAACATTAGAGTCTATGAAATCATGATTAACATTTCTTTTGTTTGCATCATGAGTTTCTTTTACTACCTTTTCACCATTAGTAAGTATCTCTTGTACAAAATTTGTCAAATTTTTCTTCAGATCTATATTCAAATCGTCAATCTTAGCTTCCACACCCTTTATCTTAGATTCCATGCCATTTATCTTAGCTTCTATTAGCTTTTGTGAGAGTTAAATTTGTTTCACTTGGTCTTGTAATTTTGATATATCATGTAGCATTTCTTCCTCTTCTTCATGAGTCATGCTAGAGCTTTCAGGTTGCTTACTAGGTGTTTACATTTTCTTTCCTCCGGGCATCAGTTATCAATAATAATTCTCCAATGTGCCCTTTGAATTCCTTCAAAATATTTTTTCAAACCAAGCTTAAACAAAAATTTAAAAAAATCTACATACCTTTTTTCACTTTGTAGGAGCTCGATATTTCCTCTGATGTATCTCTGTAATTTTGGATCATCTAGTTCTGAAATTACAACTTTTAGTAGCCCTCTATGTCCTCTTTCCAATGCCACCAGTCTGATCCCAATTGGATTTTCCAAGGAAGAGTTATGACAAATCTCCCACAGTGACCTGATTATCGACTAGTTCAGAAGAGCAAACTTGTATGACATGCCACGTGTCCTTGTTTCGACCTTTGGCACTAAAACATATATACAAGAAACTACAGTCCATCCTCTTTCTATACCTTCTTACAAAATTTCAATCTGATGTTCAAAGAGAAATTTATGATGATTCTCCCCAAGTCACCTATTTGGAATGTAATTCAGGAGTCCGCAAACATACCAACTTCCTCAGGTTATATCTCCACAAGTATAGTGTGAAAAGCTCTTAAATTCAGACACGAGGATTAGTGTGATTTCTTCTCAAATGGGTTTTTTTTCACTTATGAAATGTCACAGAAACATTTATCACAAAAATGCTACGATGACCTATTTGGAGTAGCGAAACCCTAGAATCCAAAGCTCTCATACCAAATGTTATGAAACCAGCTCACAAAAAGATAGATCAACGCTTTAGAATTCAGCCTCTTCAAGGGGGAAACCTCCTTTACATTACACAAATGAATGATTCTTTGATGATTCAAATGACAAAACCTCCTTTCTATATATAGGATTCTAATGAGTCACAATATAACCCAACCGACCTAACAATAATAATATAAAGGCACAACAATAACAATAGGAGGATTCTATGGGGCACAATAATAACAATATGGGGAGAATACTGGCACAACAATATTAATAAGGGATAAAAATACAATAGTAATGGGGTAATCACTAATATTATAGGGACCTAACACCAAGCTTTCCTCGATGTCTCCGAAGAAGTGCACGAAAGCACCTCTTCGACCACCTTCACCTCCGCTAAGTAGGTCTACGGCAGCCGCTGGAGTCACGTTATCTTCGGGTATGTCCAATCCTATCCCTTTCTCTGCATCTATTAATTGTACCTCTGCTCATAAGGATAATTCTAAGGGAGCTTGGGAGGTCCCAGATAAGCCCCAAACCATCCTAATTCACCCGGTTTGTCCCCTCAATTCTCATGTACATGTTCCATCCCATACTACCCCTACCACCTCTATGGAAAGTCCATGGGAATTGAACCCTGGATCTGATCTCGGCCCTCAATGATACCACCTCCAATATCATTCTCAAAGAATGACACCCGATGCTATTTGCATTGGACTTGTCCCTTCCTCCACCATCTCGAATCTCCCTACAGGAAAACCTTCCTCCTTGTCAAAAGCTAAAAATAAGAAAAGAATGGAGGTCCATAGTCAAATAGCTTACACCCGATAGGGTCCTTAGTGCACAGAGCCCCCTAGAGTTGTCTCCCCCATGAAGGTACTCTCCTTCAATTGCAGAGGGATTGCTTGTCTTGAGAAAAAACTAGTACTGTGGAGGCTTCTCCAAAAGGAGCCGATTGATTTGGTATTCCTACAAGAAATTGTGGGTGTTGTTCATACCATTTCCCCTCTAATGGAATCCATGCTCCCAGGCTAGCACTTCCAAGCTATTGATGTAAATGGCCGCTCGGGGGGCATCACTCTGGGTTATAACTCCCGCTCAATTAATCTAACGTGCACTTGGGGGGGAATTGGCTTCATTGGGGTGGATATATACTCTACTAAACTGGGATCAAAGATTAGAATGATAAATATATATGGGACCTGCCACCATCGGGAGAATTTATGGGAACAACTTTTGTCAGCCAACATTTTTCAATTTGATAACATCATTCTGGGAGAAGAACTAATTTTCTCTCTAGGTTTCTTGGAGTCTTGGGGCCACCATGCACAACCTCACCCCTTAGTGGTCTTCTTTTAGTAGCTCCTAGATTCACACAATCTCATTTATATGCCATCTGCCAAACTTGACCCAACCTAGAGGAATAGAAGAAGTGAGGAGGACAACCTTGCGAGGACACTTGATCGTTTCATCATCAAGGAATGATTCATGGAGCAAGGCTTCACTTATCGCCAATCGGTGGGATCCGGTGGGTTTTCACACCATTTGCCAATTTACCTTGACATCCAGGGCAATGTAAGCAAACCCCGAGCACCTTTCAATTTCAACTCTACATGGTTGAAAGATAACTCCTATATATGCCTTGTTATAGAATTTTGGAAGGCATACCAACCTACGGTCAGAGGAAATATAACAGAAGGGTTCTTGGTCAATCTCAAGTGCATTGACCAACTTCTTATGCCAACTCTTCTTGTTAACTTCCAGCAACTTTTAAATAATGTTAACTAAAGATTTGTTAGAAGACTTCGCCAACCCATTGCCTTGCAGATGATAGGTGGTTGAGTGTCCCAAAATGATTTTATACTTGTTACAAAACTCAATCATCTTCCTTGATTTTAAAGCTGTTGCGTTATCAGTGATTAACTTATTCGGGCAACCAAAACAAGACAAGATGTTATTCTCAAGGAATGAAATAATTACCACATCTATAGCTTGTCTGGTGGGAATTTCTTCAATCCATTTCATGAAATAATCTGTTGCCATGAGAATCCATCGATGCTGACCTCAAGAAGCGAGATGAATTTCACCAATGAAATCCAACCCCCACTGCTAAAAAGGGGCACTCACATCAATGGGCTTAAGCGATAGAGGCTGTAATTTCTGCCTTCCTTCAAAAATATGACATTTATGATAGCTCTTGACAACCTTATTTACATTAGCAAACAATGTCGGCCAATAGTATCCCGCTCTCAGAATTTTATTCACCGTTGTTTTCCAAAACAGGTGACTGCCACAATCTCTTTTGTGGAAATCCTCCATGACCTACTTTTCTTCTTCCTCCACCAAACAATTCAACAGAACGCCACCGAGATCTTTCTAATAAAGTGCAGAATTTAGAATGCAAAAGTTAACAGCCTTTAATTTGAGAGTTCTACTTTTGTTTCTAGTCATTCCGGGTGGTGGTGACAAATTTTGCAGCACATATATGATATCTGAATACCATGGGGAAGGAACAGACATTTTAGACACCTGAATTGACGATCCTTCCTTATTCTCATCGGACATAGCAGCGATCAGATTTATGTATAAGGTGTGAAAGTTTGATTCAACCGTTAACTTTGCCAATCCCTATCCTTTAACAAGCTTGGTGGACTTTATCTCCACATCGTACTCCAACAAAGTTGTAATCCACTTGCCTCATCCTACTTCCAAATCTGTCTGCACTAAAACATCCTTGACAGTAGTGTTAGGAACATAAGCCAAAGTATGAGAATGCAAAATATATACCCGAAAATCTTTCAATGCTTTCACAAGTGCAAGGGCCTATTTTTCAATGATATTGCACTTCCAGGTTGCATCTCTTATAGTTCAGCTGAAGAAAGAAATTGGTCTTTCATGCTCATCTATTTTCTTCATTAATACAGCTACCATTGTATGCTCCGAAGAAAAAGAAAACAATATAAAATCCTGAGTGTAGTCCAAGCTGATTAGAACCGGAGTTGAAGAAAGAGCCAATTTGACTAAATTGAAAGATTTTATAGCCTCTTCTGTGCACTTCACTTGGCTGTCCTTCTTAAGCATGTTGGTAATCTCTTAAGTGTTCAACAAGGTTAGGCACAAAGTGGCTTAAAAAATTCATCTTACCATTAAAAGATTGAATCTCCTTCTTGTTCCCGGGAAGATCAATTTGCTGAATTGCTTCTACACATGCTGGACCAATACGAATGCCATCTTTTGAGATAATGTGCCCAAGTATTTTGCCCTCATCCATTGCAAACAAGCTCTTTTTCGGATTCAGTGACACACCATATTTTCTGCACTTTTGAAAGACAATTTTCAGATGATACATGTGTTCCTCATCTGATTGGGAAAACACGGTCAGATCATCAAGGCACACAACCAAAAAGACATATTTCTCATTTGCGAAAGCCAATTCCATTGCCCGTTGAAATGTGGCACCCGCGTTCTTCAAACCGAAAGGCATTTTAGTGTAATGAAAAGTTCCCCACAGAGTGGTGAACACTGTTTTATCACGGTCATCTTCATGGACTAAAATTTGGTTATATATAGAATAAGCATCGAGTAATGGCATTCATGATGCTCCAACTACTCGTTGAAGTATATGATCCATTTTGGGCAATGGATAATTGTCCTTCAATGAAACTTTATTTAGATTCCTAAAATCAATGCATAAGCGAGTCTCACCTGTTTTCTTTCGTACTAGCACCAAATTAGATATCCTGTCATAAAATTTGATGGGAACAATGACTCCTGATTTATACAACCTGTTTATCTCCTTTTCAATTGATGGCAACAGTTTTGGATTTATCCTTCTCAACTTCTGTTTGAAAGGTTTCTGATTAGTCTGAAAGGTTTCTAATTAGGCTTAATGGGAATAGTGTGCTGAATTATATTGGTATCATATGTCTTCAAGTCGAAATAATCCCAAGCAAGCACATCAGCAAAAGATGACAACAAAGTGATATATTTGGATTTTACCTTATGTGGAAATTCTTTGGACAATTTTACCATTTTTGGATTTGCAGCTGTTTCAATATTGACCTTCTCAACACCCTTCTTTGTTGGCTGCAATGTTGGTTTACGGGCTACGTCATCTTGATCAAAGAGTTCTTCTAAAGGTGTCAAGCCTTTAGGAATAATGTTATCCTTTAGCTACAACACTTCCATTTGATTGATCTGCACATCGTCTTCATCATCATTGTGTTCTACATCAATTGAGGTATCTTTGAACTTACCTTTGTTTTGCAGAAAATCATCAATCTCCTCATCACCTTGGAAAACTTGCTAATATCTCTGATTGTCCGGAATAGTCAGACGATGCTTGACATGGATTTTGAATTTATTGCTTGAGTTCATAGGAATCTTCAAATTACTCGTTGCCTTGGCAAGTGCATCGGCGATGCCATTTTGAATACGAGGGGCACACGTCAAGGTATAATTTGGAAACAATTTTAGGATATCTAGGACTGCATTCCGATAAGCTCGCATCTGAGGGTGCTTAGCTTGATACTCGCCTTTAACTTGTTTAATCACCAATTCAGAGTCACCATATACAACAATCCTCTTAGCATTCAGCTTTCTTAAAATTTTGAGGCTAGCAATCAAAGCTTCGTACTCAGCCTCATTGTTTGAACAATCAAAAGTTAATTTCTAAGAACATACCCACATATTACTAGGCACTTTGTTCGGAGCAAAGATAGGATTGCGTACCCAAATACCAATTCCAACACCATCATTTCCCACTACACCATTGAAATCCATGGTCCACAGGCCCTCTTCATCTTCTTCTAAGTGTTGAAATTATGTTGTCTCTATTTTTCCTGCTTGTTGTCCATTATCTTCAGTTGATTGCTCAAGAATGTTTTGCTGTTCTTGTCCTTCTTTCCTTAAAACTTCTCTAAAATTCTCTATTATTTCTGGAATACTTGCTGCTTCAACTAATTGACTATCTATATCATTAAAACTATCTGAATACAAAACAAAAGACTCTAGATCTGTATGTACATAATTAATTAGATGATTAATTGGTTTCTCCTTGCTTGTAATCATGTATTTCATTTTTTGTTCCTGGTACAATTTTCTCATTTGGCCAAACATAAGAATCGTTGCACAGGAGAAATCTAGTTGTAATTTCCCTTTTAATTTCGCTCCCCAAGACCTGGAAAGAAGCATACCAAATCTGGAAGGAATGTCCTCGACAACAATATCCATCAAAACATTCTTCGTTGGGATTTGATCCAGACTTACAACCAAGTCTTTGATGATCCCAATACATATTACTCTACTAGAATCAAATGAATAAAGATCATGGCATTTCCTAGCGATGTCCAAACCCAACTTGTCCATGATAGCCTTCGGCATAAGATTGTGGGAGGCTCCGAAATCAAACATAGCATTATGTAACACAAAATCATGCAACCTTAAACTAATATAAAAAGGTGGCACATCACTATCTTGAGACTCACCATTCAATGCTGGCCCAAAAATCAATTCGGGTTGATCATCTTCGACATGCACCATATCAGACATTGGATCGAAAGTCAAAATTTTAGAAACTTGTCCTCTATAACTGATGTTCCTCATTATTTCCTTCAAGGGATGGACACCTTCAATTTAGAAATTTCATTTTCTAAATTGGAAGCTGAAATATTTTCTACCTCTTTGGTTGGGATGTATTTCTTTTCCTTTTCCTTTGATACAATTGGCTGATTTGATTTTTCTACTGATGATGATTTGTTGATATCAGGATCAACTGCCTCTTTCCCTTTCTTTTGTACAATAGGTGAATCACTCTTTGATGTTGAAGCTTCCTTCCTCTTCTGAATTGGGTTAACAGACACATCTCTGTTTCTAAGTGAATATTGCCGTTGATGGGTGGACAAAGCATTCATATAACCTCTTTGGTACTCATCTGATTCTTCTTCCAAAACCGTGTCATTTGCTAGAATGAAATCTACATCTTTGTGTATTGCTAAAATTTCTGCATACTCCTCGTCTTCAGTAATATAAATGGGAAAATAATCCAGAGTAAAGAAGTGATTTTCTTCCCCTATCACATTCTCTTCCTCATTGGATTCCGGTCCATGCACAAAATTTTGCTGTAGAGGTCGTTGTACTGGCTGCTGGGCTATCTAATCTTGGGCTCGCTGTTCTCTTTGTCTGATTCTATATTGTGGTTTTTGCTGGCCATGGAAGTTAGGATCTCTAACTTGTGGTTTAGGTTTATCAAGTTTCACCCTTTCGAACATCTGCTCCACCTTCCAAAGTAATTGATCTGTCGAAGACGACTCTTCTTTTATTGTGACCTTCTTTTCTTCTCTTGCTCTAGCCCTCTTGGCTAGCAGATTTGCTTCAACACTAACCGTGATCTTCTGCATATCTTCCATTGTGGTAGGCTCTCTCTCTCTTAGTTGATAAGACATGTCAGCATCAAAACCATCTGGAAACTTCATCATGGCTAGCCCCACAGGTGGCCTTAAATGATCAGGAATTGCTTTGTAAACTGAATTGAATCTAATGCAGTAATCTTGGACCGACTCACCGACATTCTGCTTGATATGCTCATATTCCTAAAGGATCTGAAGAGGATTTTTCTTGATTTCCCAACGATGTAAAAATTGTCTTTGTAGATCATCCAATGCCGCAATACTAGCAGCAGGCAAAGCTCTAAACCACTTCCTAACTTCACCACTAAATGTCTGTGCAAACAATCTCATTGTCACATTTTCTGCGTCAATCTCATGAAGGTCACAGAAATCTGCCATTCTATCCACATGTTGTTGAGCGGTAATGCTGTGAGGAGTGCCATCAAACAAAGGAATTTTTCTTTGATAATCTGCAGGCATATCATCTAAAACTTGAGGCAGCACTACAGGTGCAAAACGGGTAGCCATCACTCTTGGTCGATTCGGTCTTGGGGATGTTGGAGGAGTGTGTGCAGCTAATGTATGAGGTGTATGAGGCAGGGTGTTAGAAGGAGAAGCAATTTTAGATGTAGAAGGAGTAAATGGAGGCAAATTTACTGCAGACTTTTGGTATGTGACAATAGGTTTCACAGCGATAGTGGGAATGAAGGGTGGTTCGATGGGACTCTTTGAGTTGAATGCCATGATGGAAGATCCAAGGGTGGTAGATGTAGATTCTAGGAAATCAGTGATATTTGAAGCCTCAATTTCAGTCTGGAGCTGTCTTAGAATAAAATTCTCAATGGCCTTGATGGATTTTTCAACTTCAAGAGCTGTAGCAATGTTCGGATTCGGGACTGTGGAACCAACAACACTTTCATATTTGGTTTCAAACAATGATAACTCAAAATGTGCATCAAAATCTAGCTCTTCAAGATACTTGAAAATTGCAAGGCATGAATGGGATTTGAACACAAGAGTCTTAGAACTCCCTTGACGAAGAAGTCATGGAATCAAATTGGGATTTCGTAGACAGGAGGAGGATTTGGATCTGGATTAGCCCTGGTATATCTCCTTGAAGCTGGTATGATTTTTCAAAAGATCAAAGGGACATAAACAACTTTCTCAGCCTATCAATTCCTAAGCTTATCATCCACAACTTAGAATCATCACATGCGCCGGGGTGGTTGCGGGTTAGATTTTCCGTTAATGAGACTAGACGAGAGATTGACTGAAGTAGCGTTTATCTACTTGCGCTAATGCAAATCAAAAGAGTTTTGAAGGCTACCTGGCTAATATTCAGACTCTATCTGTAGTTTCAAAATGAAGAATACTAACAAACAATCAAATCATTCCCCAGTGGAGTCGCCACTATGTTAGAGCGTAGATTTACCTTAGGCTGAAAAGGTAAGATTCTAGGTCCACATCAAACCACACTCGGCCTCATAGCTAGACCTACGAGGACAAGAGAGGGCTCTCTCCGAGTCAATCTTAGCTAAAGATAATTGATGGGGCTTGAGATGACTAGTTTAACAACTGATCTTAGGCTAGGTATGAAGTGCAAGAATTTGATTCGATTTTCTGGGGATTTTTTTTTGTTGGAAAAAGGGAAAGGCAAATTTGGGTTTGGGGATGAGGCACAGTTTTTGCAGAGTTCTGATTGGGGCAAGGAAGGCAATCGTTTTGATGATTTAGATTGAATTAATGGATGGATCAAACTGATGAGGATCCAGGGAGGGAAAAAGAGTCTCAAGAGTCCTCCTCAAATGGATGAAAACATTGAAAATTAAACAAAACTAAAAGGCAGAGCACAACAGTCTAGTGAATTCTACCTTAATCTTTCATTTTTTTAATTTCAGAAGAAAAGAGAAGGGAAAATGATACACATAAACATCAATAAACATACAATTACATAGAGAAAAACACCATCAAAACACAGAGCCACATGGATCCCAACAAGTGCTGCAAAACCCTGGTCTTTCCTTAGCCAGAAATGGAGAGATAGAATGTACAATGGAGTGCCAAGCAATCCCAAGTGTCCAACCATGACAATGACTCATAAAATACATGATATAGACCATCCTAACCCATTCCCATGCCTCTAGGGGTCGATCTCATCATTCTAGGAGTTGTTTCAACCAATTCTAAACAATGCACTGAAATGTAGGCAATCAAACAACTTGCCTCTATATGATAGGAAACTGATTCATTCGTTAAATTTTCACTTTTTAGTGAATGAATCCTCTATAACAAGTAAATATGTGCCAAAATTACATCATATTCATCAAGTTACATCAACATAGATCAATAATTACATCAGAAAGCA